>CM075190.1:5090000-5252500 GCA_037577475.1 Chaunax sp. Z400 | reverse complement strand
AGTCTGTCTCCTCGCTGGCAGCTCCAGTGTAGCTTTAGCTCTTTCGTGAACTAACCTTTTTAATTTGGGGTAGGTTCTGGGTAATTATCTAGATTTTATTCGTTTGCATTCGTTACAGAGACTTTTTGGATTGGCTCCATTATGAGTGCTGTTTGTGGCTCTGTCATATTATTGGGACACTTTATATTTACTGTTCCATTACTTTTATTCACTCTTGTCCAAATCTTCTCACATTCATTTAAAAAAAAAAAAGTCCCTCAGGGAGTAGAAACAGGCTACAGCTGATTTTCATTTAAATAAAAAATGAATGTAAAATAAAAAAAATCAAATATGACAAATGATCAAAGTAAAATAAATAAGAAGAAGGGAATCCCACCATCAAGACATGATCTGACGTCATCAGGTGATGATCTATGACATCATAGAGGTTTCATATCATAGCTGATCCCGTCCTTCATGTAGACCGCTGTAATAGCAGTCAGTCAAAGTGTCCATCAGGCCATGAGAAAATCTTTAAATTAAGGTTTCTATTATTGAGGTATCAATACTTTTATCATGTGTTTAAAACGACATGATTTCTTCACATGATAGTGTCCAAAGTAGAAAATAAAACATGTGAAGGACAGATTTTAAGCCATGGCTGAATAATATTGCAAATGTGTTGGCATGTGTTCAGTGACTTCCTCTGTTTCAGCACCATGTCCAGGTTGTTAATTAAAAATCTGCAGAGCCAAAAGTCCTGGTCATAAAACTGTTCTACTGCCCTGTGGGAGGAGGTACAGGAGCATGAAGACACGGAACCTCACCCTCAGCCTTCAGACTCAAGAACTGGTTCTTTCCCTGGACCATCAGAACCTTAAATCCTGACAGATAAACATGATATATACATACATGTAAAGGGCTTTTCTATTTTTATAGTATTTATTTGTATATTTGTATGCTTACGGTTTTAGAATTAGCACTGATCAGACGCAGCACAATACAGGCTTTCTATTCTATTTTTTAATCTAATTAAAAAAAGAGAAAAAAAATCTTTTCTTATTTATTCTAAACGCTCACAGCTTCTTAATGCTTCTGACACCTTTTGTCTGATTGATTCGTGAGTAAAACCACACCAGAAACAGCGCCTCATAGTGCACATTACACACATTACACACATTAATCACACATGATGACAGTGATTGATTGAGATGGTTTGGTGTCTCAGGTGAGTCACAGCAGGTACTGATGAACCACAGGTCATACGGTGACAAAAAGCTGCTTGATGTAATAAAACACTGATTTCTGTAGAGCAGTTGTTAAGGAGATCATCTTAGAAAATGTACTGTAGCATGTCTTTATGTGTCTTATACATTCTTCATTATGACTAAACAGAAACAGGAAGTCAAGGTTTCAATTCAGAAGCTCCTGATTCCTTTGAAATTTGGAACTAAAAGATTTCCAACATGCTAGATGTCACAGTATTTATCACCACCTACCTACCTACTGCTGCTCTCATGGCGTACGCTGTTTAAAGGCCTGCTGCTTATGTTCCACTGACTGATACCATATAGTTTGTACCTAACAGTCTGGGCTGTGTCCACTGAGCATATCCCTGAATTCAACAGCCGTGTTTCCACTATGTGGTACCGGCTCGACTCGACCCAGCTGTAGCATCAGATACTTTTCTGGAGGTCGTTTTCCATTAGAGGACAGCACCGTCTCAGTGTAGCTGGTCGTCATAGCAACGCAGCACAAAACTGCAGCGACGTCACCCTCAATGCGACACACACCTCTCGTGATCCTCTCGTCGCCCACCAAAGATAGGAACCTCCTCAATCGACCAAAGCTGGTTTCTCTGGCCCCCATTTTCCCATACAATGTCTGTTTTATATTCCGTGCAAGCCGCATTGCTGACCCAGTGACAATTCTCCCTGACCAATCAGTGGTCTTCAGTGTTTTCACACTACCTGCTCAGCTTTTTTGGAACCTCGACAGAGGTGATACCAAAAAAAAAAGTAAGTACCAGGTATTTTTACCTGATGGAGAAGCAAAAAAAAGTCGAGTCGAGTCGAGTTGAGCCGGAACCACGTCGAAGTGGAAATGCAACTAAAGTTTGCTACGACATGGAACTGAATCCAAAGCGGGCTGCTGAGCTGTTATCAGACGATCCATTCAAATCACACATTTCCATCATGAGCTCCCAGTTTACAGACCAGCAGGGATGGAAATTCTACAAACAAGGACTACAACATTATTGTCCTGTCCACACTCACATTCTATGAATGAATAAAAACTGTCATGTTTAGTTATGCACACCTGAAACATTCAACTAGTGGAAAAAACTGTTTGCCGTATATCAATAAGAATTTAAAAAGGCGCTGCCTTTTAAACCAGAACCTTTTGGAATGGATCCTGAATAAAGGGGCACATTTCTTTCACTTCCTTTAACATAGCGAGATAAGGCTTTATTAGCATTTTTATCAATTATGAATTAACTACTTGACAGATTTTCTTGCATCTTGTTAATAATTGAAAGCTCTTTAATTTACATGAAAATGGCTTACAATTAGGGATGCACCAGTACAGATACCAGTATTAGTTATCAGTCTGATACTGGGCTTACTCACAGAATGACTGGGATACCACCACCCCGATACCACTTTATGGCATCGAAACATTAACTTCTGTTAGTTGAGCAGGTCGGAGGAGTGATGTCAGGAGTGTCGTACTTATACTTGGTCTGATAGAAAGTGGTATCGGTGAACCCCTACTTATAATATAACTTTCCAGTTATATTAAAGGAAATATCTGGATAGATAAGATCTATATAGTTTACTAAATATATGAACATAAATCCTGCACACTGTATGCTTAATACATAACAATCAACTTCATGTATAAGTAATCTATTACACTTTACACACTATCTATTCCTTTTCAATACAAGCATTTGTTTACAATTTATATCCACAGGAGATGTTGGCCTGTGTGCAGATTCTCTATATTCTCTCTTTTCAATGGAACTGCATTCCTATGTAATGTTTACTGTCAACGCTTTTCTGAGTGTGTTTAAATAAACACATTTTCACCCAGATTATGGTTGAAGTGTTGAATTCAACGGTGAACTGAGGACATTCTGTAATTTCCAGGGTATCAATCAACTACTCAACAGTTCTGGTGAAACAGAAAAAGGCCCGTTTCTGTGTCTGTGGCTGCTGTGACAAACCTGTAATAAACACATCCAGTCATTTTATTTAGCCTGGATAAAAGGACTGATTGGTTGCAGTGAGAACCAAAAAATCTATTTCTATTCACTTACACTGTGTACAGTAACATTTAGGTCTGGATAACCACACACACACACACACACACACACACACACACACACACACACACACACACACACACACACACAGACACACACACACACACACACACACACACACACACACACACACAGAGTGAAATACAGGCCATGCCATGCCATTCATCAGGCTGCTGTGTGGAATCGATTTGGTGCCGTTTAAACTTAAAGCTCCGTCAGCATTCAGCACACTCCAGCAGACAAGCTGACGGCTCAGCTGGTTGTTGGGTTCAATGCTGCAAAGCTGCTCTGCTGTATTTTCATCAGACTGTTAAATCTGTACGAGTCTTTTAATCAAGATGCAGCTCGAGAGAAAACCACACCACCTGCTGCAAACACACACACATATATATATATATATACGTATATATACATATATATATATATATATATATACGTATATATATATATGTGTGTGTGTGTGTGTGTGTGTGTGTGTGTGTTTACCATTGATTCGTCCAAGCACCATACCAGAGCAAAGAAACTTGTCGGGTTTAGTTGATTATTAGGCGGCTGTCTGCTGACTCACTTTAACCAACTGTGTACACAACCCGCTGCGTACATATATGTACTCTGCATGCATGTTTGCGTGTTTGATTTAGATGTACGGTTGGACAAATACACTTGCTTGCATCAACACTGACATGAATAACCTTCCACTGGTTTTACGTCCTTAATGCACTACTATAATATCAATAATAAGCCTGGAGGGATCTAACATGGCGCTATCGCTACAGTGAGTCCATAGATACAGCTCTGGTGTTTAAAGACAATTCAAGGATGCACAATGTGATGATAGCTTAAATTAATCTAATGTAATTATTTTAAATAACCACTGTAGATGCCGTTAGCCGGTTAGCTCTGTCTGCACTGGGGCCCTTTGGAGCAGCAGGGAGTGTCTGTGTTTACACTGCTAGCATGCAAACTTTGGACCTCTGAGAGGAGGGGAATGTTTGGCCAGGAGTGGCGCTGAAATGGGCACAAGAACTGGAGGCGGGTGAGCCGACAACAACGGCCTGTATGGACATCGGGACGGGGATCAAAGAGGATGCTGACAGAGAGAAGCTTAGAAGAGACAAAGAGAGCGTGACCAAACAAGAGGCCAGACAAGAGGAAATCTTGGCCTGACTTTTAGTCATTAGGGAAGCTTTACGAAATTCAAGGTTTGCCCAACAAACGCCGAGCTGGACGTGTTGCTGTTGGACTAATAAGTGATATTAGCTGGTTTGCTATGTCTTCATTTTTGACTGCATTAGCAAAATTGTTGACTTGCTAGTTTATGATCAAAAGCAAAGTCAGCCAGTTTTAAGACAGAGATTTATTTGGTAGCATGTTATGGTCAGGTGTTAGCGGCATATAGGCTCTGGTTCAGGTTATGCTAGTTTAGCATGCTACTGTTCTGAGTTTAGCTCCATGCCTGTGCAAATTTTGACTGCTGCAAAGCAAAAAAAATGCCATGCATGTTTACTTCCACACACAAGGTTTCAATGTCATAACAGTTACGATGCCGACAAGTTTTATTGGTAGTTTAGAATGTACATCTGACAATGCTGACAATATTGTGTGGATTTTTATTGTGATATTTATTGTTTTTATTGTGTGAATATTGCGTATTGAAACCAGTGGTGTCTCACTTTGGGGGCACCGAACTGCACAAAACACCAGTAATTCCATAATGTTGCATGAATTATTATTATTTAGAAGTGAAAAACAGAGAAAGGCACTGGTTCCTCCATTCTGAAATGTTTTAGTATTGTGTGTCTTAGCTCTACCTATCATTACAAATTCCAGTGAGAAATGGCAGCAGCATGATGATGCTAACGAGACTCAACACAAAGTTAGCCCTACAGGTGCAGAAATGAGTGTCTCAAAGCAACCTGCAGCATGGCGTTAAAGCAATGAAGACCCCTTCACCCAAATACTGCGGGATAAGGGCTGCAAAGCCACATCAACGTCCTTGATTACCTAGAAACAACGAGACAGCAGCGTACGTATTTCTAACAGTCAGTTTGGTTTGTTTGTACGGTGTCAGTACCTGGGAACCGTCGTTGCTTCCTTATCTGTTGTGTTTCAGACAAGAACTTAATAAAGACCTCTTAGAGCAGATACCAATGGCTAGTATATCATCTATTTCAAGCGCATTTGCAAGTTGTAAGCAGTTTGTTAGTGCGCATTTAGACCTCAGTGTGGAAGCTTTTACAGATGAAAAGACAAGTGCATTTCATTTTAAAACTGGCACAAGCCATTCAAGTACGTCATAGTCAACACTACACACTATCTATTGCAATTAATGCCACTTTTATAGTTGATCTCAGTCCTTTTGTCTTGTGTTCTGACCCCTCTGTGTTCTGACCCCTCATATGAACACACCTCACTGATGAAGAGTCACTGAAACCCGTCTATAGTCATTATAATAAGTAAAGATTTTTGGCTCCATAAAAACAAGCCACACAGCAAGAAAACTATGTATACAGTGACCGTCCGATTACAAGGCAGACAGTGTGTGTCTGTGGGAAGACAGTGGGTCCTGCACAATGAATGCCTCTTATTTGAGGGCACAGAGGCCGAATAAATTAATTCCACATTTTTGAGACATGATGACATCATTTTACTGCTGTTTCATTCTGATATTACAAAAGTTTGGTGACAGGTGTAACACGAGAGCTGACAGTCATTATGTGTGACGATGGAAATGTGTGCCTTGTGTTCGTTCTTCTGTCCTGTGAGGATATTTTGACTATTAAATGATACTTTGGATTTCGGTTTTTTCCTACATTTTATTATCAAACAGACTTTCATTTAAGCCATTATTATTCTTGACTCAGCTGAAGAGATTTGTATCTGATCAGTTTTAATTTGACTTCCTGAAGATTACTGTATTTATTTTGCGGGAAACTTGACAGCTGTTTTTTGTCCACTTTCCAAATGAGGCAAATATTTCCTCTGTGAGCAAAGGATGAGGCTCAGAGCAACCAAATAAAAAAACCTCTCTGCATTTCAAAACTGAATGTCGGGTCAGTCGTCACCTGCAGCATAGATAACTGATTGGAACCTAAAACACCTAAAACTTGAGCTGTGGCGGCTGTTGGAGAGTTGGTAATGACCCCACAGGTCGCTGATTGAGTCAACTGATTAGTTTTAGGTCTAAATGAGCGCTCAGTGATCAGAAGACTTAAGTCACTGCAGCTCTAATGGTTGATCAATGAAATCAAGCTGAAGACGTTGACAAAGAGGCTCACGCTGATTATCTTTGGTTCAACTTGCCCATGAGAGTCATCATCCTCAGTGCCATTAAAACCAGGAAGGGACGGAGTCTGTGGACGTTTTTTAACAGAAATTCTGCTTCCTCGCGGGTCTTTTTGTTGAAAGTGTACTTTTGGAGTGTGAATCAAGCTAAAAGCTGGTAATAAAATGATTTTTCAGATTCTTTATCAGATATTCCTGCTTTAAGTAACTTGTTTTTAACGTTTGACTGTATTGTATTAAGTGCACGGAGGAGCATGTCTTATTTAAGACTGAACAATAGAGACCAACAGAGACCAACAGAGACCAATAGAGACCAATAGAGACTAACAGAGACTAACAGAGACCAACAGAGACCAACAGAGACCAACAGAGACCAATAGAGACCAACAGAGACCAATAGAGACCAATAGAGACCAACAGAGACCAATAGAGACCAACAGAGACCAATAGAGACCAACAGAGACCAACAGAGACCAATAGAGACCAACAGAGACCAATAGAGACCAATAGAGACCAACAGAGACCAATAGAGACCAACAGAGACCAATAGAGACCAACAGAGACCAACAGAGACCAACAGAGACCAATAGACCACAAAATGTTTGACATTTTTACTTAATGACAAAATTTTCATAAATTCTGAAAATTGTTAAACATATTTTGTTGCCTAATAAATGAATGAATATTTTCTTCATAATCCATCCCTATTGATCCTGTATGGATTCTTAAAGACACTGTATTGAATTTTAATGAACAATATTTCTGATCAATAATTGACATGTGAGGGAGCTGTACTGTTAGCGTGTATGTCGGAGCTAACGTTAACATTACTTTATATACATTAGCTACTAGGGGTGTAAGAAAGTATGGATACACTTGAGTATCGATAGTAGTGATTCTGTATTGATTCTCAAAAACACTGGATTGATTTTAATGAGTAAATTCCATCTCAAGGTTTGTGGCTGTGCTTCATTTTGTGTTGCATTCGAACACCTGACCACTAGATAGTTCTGCTGTAATCTGTCTTCAAACATGTCACAGTTCCACCACAGCCTAACATCTCCTCCTAATCCCTAATCCTCCCTAATCGAGTTTCATCACAAACATGATGAGAATCTTCACAGATTATCTTCTCTTGAACACACCTCAACACTGGAAAACTGGAGGTGAGATTTTAACTGGTTAAATATCTATCAACAGCAGTATGCTAGCTAATATTAGCCTAAAAGACTAAAATGTTTACTTGTGTTTATCAGCACCATCAGCTGCCCTGGAATGTCTCTCTCTCATTGGCTAATGTGACACGGCTCAGAAAGTACTGAAGTAATCATCCAGATTGTATCTAAATATCAAACATGTTTGAAAATTACTGGGATGGCTCTGATTATCCACAAGCTGATGAGGAGGTGTAAGACTGGATCTGTAAACGCCTCCCACTACCAGACTATCTGGGCAGAACATCGGAACCAAAGATCCAGACCAGCTGATTCTGGTAAATCAGGGTGAAATGGACCCAATTCTCCTGTAATGTGAGCCTTAAGACAGGAAAAAGTGAGAACTGATCACAAATAACACAGGCTAATGACGTTATGTATCACCTTGATTATAGTTTCACAACATATCGCATTATACTGAATCGTAACCCCTGCATCATGATATCAGATCACTGGATTGTAGCCAATACAGCCATATTGTGTTCAGACTTCAGTATTTCCGATGCTGAGACAGCTTTGAAAACTTTAGGAAATCACCCACACAGTTGACTATATGAATAAATAAACAGAACAAATCCAATATACTTTTATATGCATTTTAGTTTAGCAGTCAAACACGCCTCCTGTAGCCTGGGGTCATGACCTCAGCAGTCTACAGCCCTGCTTTGCTCTTGTCTCTTATTGAATGACCTCATATTTTCACATGTGCTCTGTTCAAAGACCAAACTAGTGTAAAAGGACTTTTTGCTTTCACATGACACCATCCTCTGATTACATCAATGTGAGCAACTCCAGGGTTTCTTTTCTGAGCTGGTTTGGAATCAGTCGTTTTCCCATCGTAACTGTGTAATGTTAGGATGTTTAGTATCTCATGGAACATTTGATCTGACCTGTGCACACTAACATTTTGATAACATTGGCTCCCGTCCTCAACCTTTACCAGCCCTGCTGTAAACAGACGTGTCAGTGTCACCACGGTTCAGCGTCACCGAGCTGTGTCAACTCAACACAGCGGCTCTGCCCTCTTACCTCCGAACAGATGAGGCGAGAGGTGTGCTGGTAGTGATCCTATCACCAGCCGGGGACCTTCGTGTGCTCCGCCTGAGCGCTCCCTGTCAGCCGCGTCCTCCGGGCTGCTGCCGCCGGACTCCTGGGAGCTGTAGGCTCCGCTGCTGTTCGGAATGTTGATGCCGGACTGAGGTCTGGTCCCGGAGCTTCCGGAGCCCGCCACAGACCTTGCCCTGGCTCCGAGGTGCTGGCTGGTGCTGGACGTGCCCCCGGAGGTTCCGGTCGTACCGTATGCATGGTACCTCACACCCCCGGCGGCAGTCCTGCTGACATTACTGCCGTTGCCGTTGGACGTGCTGGAGGGCAGGTCCGAGCCGGAGTAGGCTCTGGTCCGTCCGTTAGCAGCTGGATTAGCGGTCGGGCTGCTCTGCTTTGCCCCCATGTTAACCTCCACTGACCCGGCTTTGAAATATGACAGAGGCGCTCAGTGAGCCACTGCGGGACGGTGCGCCAGATTTACGCCCAAGGCAGACGGCTTTACAGGACAGACGAACTGAAGGAAAGCAGAACAAACTGCGTCGCTACGATCCCATCGACATTAGAAAGATACAACTTAGTGAAAAGTTGACCCGGCCGTCTGTGACAAGAGCTGATGATGTATGTAAAAGTTTAGAAGCCGTCACCATTGTGTCTGGTTAGCTGTAGTTGTGGTCGTGCTTGCTTGGAACGTGGACCCGTCCTCGTCTGAGCCGCTGCTGTGGAGCCGCTGAGCTCCGGCCGCTGGTTCCTCCTCAGTGTCCGCCCCGCCATGACTCCCGAGCCGCATGAAGGAGTGAAGAGCCTGGCTCCTCACACCTCCCTGCCAGACAACACATTGCTCAAAAGGAGGAAGTGATGGAGGAGAAAGCCCTGCACAAATCCGTTTTATCAGTGAGGGCAAGGAGAGTCGGTGCTCAGGCTAGCTGTAAAGCTAGCTGAGCTCACGAGTATTTCCGGTAAACGATTTCAAAATAAAGTCATTGCGGCGTTTCACGTTTCACTGCTGAGGGATTCCAGTGTGTTGGTTTCAACTAGACCATGCAGCCTGCAGCAAATCCTATTTTTAAAACACTGTTTGAGGTTGGTGCCTATCATACTGACATGATATAAGAACGAAACACAGGTCAAATTAAAAAAAACTTTCATTGTGATTTTGGTGGCTGTAATTCATATACATAATAGTATTATTACATAATGAAAATAATACACTGAAAGGTGTTTCCTAGAGTAACTTAATCATAACACAAGCACACACACACACACACTGGTGTATGAAGAGAGATAGTTAAAAAGAAGTTATTTAAGTTGCAATTCTTGTTGCATATCTGATAAAAGGTTTTAATTTTCAAATTAGAAATAAATAAATACATTAAAACTAAATAAAAGCTTGAAATTCTCAAAGTATCCAAATGCATCACTCCAACACATAAGAGATGTGTACATAAAGTTTCATGAAAAAATATTGTGGTGGTCTCAGGTTGTATGAGGGGCAGGGGCAGAAAAAATAAAAAGGCCACCAGCTGTATGAGATGGGGACTCGAGTGCAGAAAATCATGATGCATTTCTGGTGAAACGGCTACAAACCCGGATTAAGATTAATATTGTTTTATTATGTGATTCTAACTACAAGCATATTGAGATCAGTTACTTTTATAGAATACAGAGAAACCTAAACATCATTGCATCACATTTCTCCAGCTCTTCTTTATTTTAAGGGCAAACTTTAATGCACTTTAGCACATTTTGTGCACTAGAAGGGCACTTCAGGGAGCCCTTTACCATGTTTTCTCCTCTGAAAAGGCACCTTAGGTGACACTTTATCACATTTTCTCCACTGGATGGACACCATATGAAACTTTATCATGTTTTATCTACATAGAGGCATCCAATAGGGTATATATTTCAAACATGGGGCCAATCTGTGCGCAAATGCACCAGACTGCTTAAGTGGCATAAAGACAACGCGTTAATGTTCTCTTGTGGACAAACTCTGTAATACCAAAACTGTTTTGTAAACATCCTCAAACATACAGTACATTTGGCATTTCTACACAACTATCTGGTTGTTATTATAAGCCTATAGTTTGATAGGGCCTTCAAAGATAGGCCACTCCAAGATCCCACATACACATGAGCATGTATGTCATCTTCTCTGCATGTTATCTAGAGGTCTCTACATTAAGTCACAGTACTGATTAGCCTTGTAATAAACTGCATTTATAAAACATTTTCAAGTTGAAAGGTATATCTCCATATTCAGGAAAGACACCAGATCCTGCAGGATGTTACAATTAGGTTACGTTCAAATCACCAGGTTAAAGTGACTCATTTCTGATTTTTTCCCTTAACGTGTCACAGATCAGATTCTTTCACAGCTGTGTGAACTCAAAAATCTGATCTTCTCAAATCAGACCTGAGTCTCTTTCATAAGTGGCCCTAGAACGGATACATATCGGATCCGTAGCCATGACATGTCACATGACATGAAGCACAACACGAATGAGATTGGTCACATCGGAACTGATGTGGCTTTTTGCATATTCACATACGCTGTCGTCATCAAACAAAATGACCAGAGAGGAGAGATGACAACAACAATGCAAATTGTCAGCTGTTCACCATCTAGTCATGAACAGCTGATCTAAGTGTTAGCTGTTTGAGCAAAATGTTATGCATTCATTCAAAACTAGTTCGTCCACTTCAGTTTGAATACAATGAGTTGTCTCTCAAATATGAAGTTTTTTGTTGATGAAAGTGACTTGGGCAAAAAAGCATCAATGTGCACATGGCTGCTGTTTGGGAGGTCAGATGCATTCACATTAGAGCTACATACAGGTCAGTGTAATTATGATTTATATGAATGAATAGTAGACACAATCTGAGGCTGTCTGGTGTCTGACAGCTGATTTCTGTAGATGCATGAAGGAACTTCAAACACACTTCATGTGTTTTACACACCTCAGAAACGGGTGGATGACCTACACGGCGGGGAAATCAAGGTCAAGCTGACCCAGGCTAATGCTTTGTCTGAACAATGGATATCAGAACTTACACTCTGTTGGCTATGTTACTGTACACAAGATTCATTTCAATTGCTTAGCAACCTAATGGCACACTTTGGCTGAATACATATTGACCTCAGCGAAGGAGGCTATGTTTTCACCTGCGTCTGTTTTGTTTGTTGGTTGTCAAGGGTTACACAAAAAACTGAAGTGAACTCGACACATTTCCATGGAACTTGTTGGGAGGATGGGTCCTGGGACAGAATAGACGCCAGTACATTTTTTGTGCAGATTTGGGTAAAGGGGCAAATCCAGGATATTTTTTCCCCACTGTCTTTAACATTGTGAGATAGGGCATTGTAATAATATATACATCGATCTGGATGAAAAATCAAGCATACTTAGGGGGTTTGTATCATTGAGTGTGTCCAATATTGTGTGGATACAATAGAAACCCAGATCCACCAGATTTATAAGTTTAGCTGTTAGAAATCCAGTAACCCTAAATTATGTTTACAGGACTATGCGTTTGATTTTTGATGACTGGTTGAATTAAAGGGGACTGTTGGACCTATACTGAGTGCTATACTAGTTTAGTATGCGTATTTTAGTATACTTTCTCAAGTGTCTAAATAGTTATGTCCCATTGTATAAGACTGGACAAGGTCTGTGTGCAGGAAGAATATTTAACAATTTGTATCCCAACTCATTTATTTTCACATTGTATATAACAATTCATCTCAATAGGGCACAGCACTTCATGCCATCTATTCTGTACATCCCAGTTATAATGTCATGTCAAAGAATGGAAGGTAGGCTCTTATTTTGAAATCCAAAGGGACCATATTTGGTCGGATGGTGTAAATACATGGACACTTGACAAACTGTGAGTCAGGTGACGTCAGCAGCAGCGCAACAACGTCAATAACAACTCTCACATTACGTTTGTGGTGTTGCTCCTGGACTCATTCTGTTTTTAAGTAGGGCCAGCAAACAGCTGAAGGTTCTGGTGGCTGCAGATCTGATACTGATATGAAGACTTGATGACAGATGTAGAGAAAGGCTGCAAAGATTTCTGATGACCATGAAATATTTTACTTCGAAGACCATCGCTCTGAATTATGTGGTTTAACCTAATGTCTTTCCACTAAAGGTTAAAATCAAACCGTCTCAACAACTTCAATTTAGTACTTTCTTTATGCATGTGCAATATTATTGAATTCTTAAGTTTAAGTTGTTAAGTTGCTGATATGTTCAATGCTACAAAATCAAGTCACATGCAACAAGTGAAGAAAAAAAAGAAATAATTCAAATTAGACTGCTGAAAGTGCAAGTTGAAGAACTGATCGTTCTGGAGTCAGCATTCGAACATAGCTGGAATCCATCAGACCTCTACCCTATGACGTTGATTTGTTTTATTCATGTGAAGACAGATTTTGACATGAGCCACAGTGAACTCAGTACTTTTGATTTTTGAATGATGAATTTGTTAAATTTAAAGTCCCCTTCCAGTTGATAATGTGTTCTTCCTCTTGTTCCTACAGTTGAATGTTGAGCTTCACTGTGTGGACTGATGTCTGTGCAGATCTGATCCAATAAGGCTGTTTCCAAATTAAGGTATATTTTCTCACTGTAAATCTTTTAACAGGTGGGCCCAGTATGACTTATGACATCACAAAAAGATTGGAGGCCATTATTTAGCAGACACAAGTGTGATGTGGAACCCTGAAGCCTTCAGCCCTACACTGTGCTACTGTAACATTGAGAATTTTCCCCACTGTGGGACGAATAAAGGAATATTTTATCTTATTGTATTTTGTCATTCCTCTTACCCTTGTTTTTACTCTTTTTATACTGTACATATAAAGGTTGTTGAACTGGGCACATTTTGGGTTAAGGCCCCATCTAATCAAACTCAAGTGCTCCTGAGCTGCACTTCTCCAGGTTATCGACCAAACATTGTGCTATCCTTGTCCCTAATTCGACACGCCACTGGCCTCTCTGCCCGCCTGAGACAATGATTGGCCTGAAACCATATGACCATCTTCCCAGCCTTTCCTTGTAGGTGCTTCAGTGGCTGATATGTGTGCAAATATTTTCTGCCTCTTTGAATTTTTTTCTGCTTCATACATACCATTTTTAAATGCTGTTTGCAGTGTGTTTTATGATGACCCTGATGAAGGCCACAAGCCGAAACGCATTGGTCAAGCAATAAAGTTGTTCCTAATACTGCAAATACTGTGAGTTCTTGCCTTTTTGGACCTTTTCCCTTCTCCGTGCACCTTGTAAGTAGGTGAAGTTGTGCCAGAAACCCCTCTCTGTTTCTACAGCTTTCCTAAAGGCCCATTTATGCTCCACGTTAAAGACATATAAAGCCTTCCATACGTCTTTCATAGGTATTTGAATACGTTTTTCAGAGAGTTTACGGATACAGACGAAATGGAGCAATACCACCAGAAATGGTTGAGGGCAGTGTAGCTACAACTCAAGCAAGGCACTATAAATGTGTACGGGAACAACGAAGAAGAAAAAAGTGACGCAGTAAAGTTCAAATTCTCTCCATCCTCAAGTCTCGATGTATTTAATGACCTCACAGACGACCAGCTAGTAGATCGTTACCTCTGCTTTGTATTCACTACATACATTATCACAACCTCCTCCTGCTGTCCCCATATTTGTTGTTGTCGAAACTTCACTGCCCTCCTGCGGTTGTATTGATGTCGACGTACAGGACGTATGGAAGTATGAAGGCGTTGACAGTTTACAGATGACGTATCCTTTTACACACATAGAGGGAACATGAATGGGCCTTAAGCCAAGGCCCAACCCTCCACACAGTTTGGTGGTCCAGTAGCTGTTACCTTTGTGCTCGGCAGGAACTTTTACTTAATAACTATATACTCAAATATGCACAATATTTATTCAGGACAATATTTAATATTCTTATATTTATAGATTAAATTGTGCTCAATTTTGACTGAATTCTGAGTCTCACTTACTTTTAATTTAGCAGACTGTTTTTAGTTTTAAATGGGGCTCTTTCTGGAACACCCCAGACAATAATAATTCACAATAACTTGGCAGTGGAGCACAGGCATGACTATCAAACACAATTGCACATTTTATTAGGCACAAAAACAGTGTGGCCTGGACTGAATGATCCCAACAAGGGATTGCCATGAACGGTTTGCACAGATGTTCATGATCCCAAGAGGATGAAACCATCACCAGGCCGAAATATTTAACTTATGAGCTGTAAAACATGACATAATGACATTTATGTGAGTCATCGTTAGAAAATGCATGAAATGAAACAGCTGTGAACATCCACCCTATGGTATCAACAGTAAATTAATTAGGAATACCTCAATTAATTTGATTCATGCAGACTAAAAAATCTGCATGACACAAATTAATTGTAAGTTTATTTATCTAATTAATCATAATTTATCATTCTTGTGATTTGTTTTGCACTTTCCCTACTAATTTAACTGATTCTATATTTCTGTTTGTTGTAATAACATGTTTGTCTCACTTTCTTTTAGTTATTGAATACTTATTTTAAAGTCACTATTATCACTATCTCTACTAGAATAAATACTCTCTCACTCTGCACTAGTGATCACAACAGGAGCACATTTATTGCATCAGTACTGAGTGTTGAGATTGTTGCTAAAGGTTGTGTACAGTACACAGCTTTATAATTCACACCATAATTAGACATTAAACAATGTTTCATCATTTGGACTCTTCTTTGTGAATCCTGATACCCACACTGATCCCATCCTCTCTTTGAGCCGTGTTACTTCAAGGGGAAGTCCATAAATCAAGCTCCGTCTCAAATCCCTCACCTCATCAGCTATAGATCACACCTTTACTTTGAGGAGGACTTAATGGATTGGCCATTCATCCTGACTCACAGCACATTACATCATTCTGTGTCCCTGGTTTTCTTGGTTTTGTTCAGCAGATTGAAGTCACTCTTTGAAAATGTATTTATCACTATTTACATTCCCAGCATCCAAAGAGCACCCTGACAGAAGGATAATGGAGGGATAATGTGGGATTTCCTGCAGTTAAAGCAGAACACTGCTCACCCCTGCTGTCCAACAGAGGATGATACAGTTTACAAACCAGAGGCACTGAGCAGAGCTGTGTCTCTACCAGGACAAGCAATCTGACACATCTGTGTAGCTCTTAGCATACAGCAGCTAAATAAACATCAACCCTTCAGAGGCATATTTTCCCCCATCAGATCCAGATTATAATCCAGATTATATCTGTGTCTGCACCACACCATACCCACTCAGATATAGATCATTTTTTGTGATTATTTCTGGAGAAATTAGGGAAATTGTCTAGAAATGTCATCACAACACTAATTTAAAAGAAAATGTATTTGTTTTTTGGTTGTCCTGTTCCATTTACTCAGTTTGGTGGAAATCTGTTCATTAGTTTTTACTAACTAACAAACAAACAAACAAACAAACTGACATGGGGTAAACGTCACCACACTGTCAGAGATAATTAACCCTTTACTCCTTTAAACATACCATCGTTTCCAGGATCTCTTTACTGGATGATTTGGTGACACCTTGATATCATTTTTATGTGGAGAATTCTATATATTTATACATCTATAAAAGAGTCTTTATTGCCATTTCAACCATGTACAAGAACACCATGAGATGAAACAACATTTCTTCAGGACCATGCTGCCACATAATGACATGGGACTACATAAAGTGCACAGTTAAGACAATATGTGCAAAACATAAGACTACATGAAGTGCACATTTTTGGACATGTCAGACAGTGCAACAAAAAAACAACAACAGGAAACAAAAAACAGAGTACCAGCAGCCGACCAGTCAACACAGTACTGTTTAAAGTGAATATGTGTGAGATGATGAGAGTATTGTGAAACTAGACCATGTAAACAACGTACACTATATGTAAACAGTGTACAGTGTATGTAAACAGTGTACACTATATGTAAACAATGTACAGTATATGTAAGGCGTTAGGTAGGTCTCCAGTCCAGTCACTGTGTGATGAGGAGTCTGATGGTTTGGGGGGAGAAACTGTTGCACAGTCTGGCTGTGAGGGCCCAAATGCTTCGGTACGCCTTACCAGATGGCAGAGGGGTGAAAAGTAGGTGTGAGGGCTGTGTGGGGTCACCCTCAATGTTCCTGGCTGTGTGTGTTGTAAATGTCTGTGATGGAAGGTAGAGAGGTTCTGATGATCTTTTCAGCTGTCCTCACGACCCGCTGCAGGGTCTTGTGGTCCGTGGCGATGCAGTTCCCAAACCAGGTAGTGATGCAGCTGCTCAGGATTCCCTCCATAGTCCCTCTGTAGACAGTGGTGAGGATGAAGGGTGGGAGATGGACTTTTCTCAGCCTGCGCAGGAAGTAGAGGCACAACTGGGCTTTATTAACAGTGGAGCTGATGTTGAGGGACCAGGTGTCAATACTATTCCTGCCTTACTGAATCCCCCTATTTCAGCGACACCTTGGTGGTCATTGCAGGTTTCTAGGCATCTTGTTACCATTTTATTGGCTGAAACAGACTTTAATGAAAATTCAGTTTGATATATCTGGAATATTGTTTGGATGTGCACCAAATGACACGCACTCATAGATCGCAACACCCTATGTATGTCAGATTTTTTTCATCAAGTGAAAAGTACTAAAATATTGAAAAATACCCTAATTCAAAATGTTAAAAGAAGAGAAAAGCAACTCCTACATTCACCCTTTATCCAGATCCACAGTAAAATTTAATGTGTTCTTTCCAGGCCATTGTTCCACCAAATGTCAGGGACATCTGTCCTGTAGTTTTTGCTTAATCGTGCTGAGAACCAATCAAACACACAGAGGAACACATTAAAAAAACAAACAAAACAACTGGAGATCTGAATAAACATGAAACATATGTCATCCAGTGATGTGAGTTAAAATAGCCCAAAAGAGAGAACAACAGGGGTCCAGCATTAAACCAGGCTGTAGTGAGATCTCATAAAATCATTCAGCAGCTGAGATGAAAAAGGCCCAGCATAACAGACTGGTTTTGATTCCTCTGGTTCAGGTTTACCAGTCTGGCTATACTATAGGGTTTATAAATAGACTATAGGGTTTTACTGGTGTTTCCACTGAGACAGGAACTCCTGCATTTCACCCACCGTAGACCAGAGTCTGAATTTAGGTCCTGGACCTTAGTTGGTGCTGCTGAACATAAATAAACAAATCTTTTCTATTGATAGATTTACAAGTTCAGAACATAACAGGGTTTGAACAGAAGGTATTATTTCCAGGAAATAACCACGGCCTTGCTCTCTCGCCTGCTCCGGCCCACTATTTATATCACTATAACTGGCAGCAGTCAAGGTAGAAATGTCACAACCTCAAACAGTCGTATAAAATCACTTTGGTGCACCAGTGGAATCTGTCAGCAGGCCAGTCTCTACATCCAGCCTCCTCACAACAGACCACATATCTGTAAAAAGATATTTATTGTTTATGTCAGTAATAACATAAGTAATAATTAACCCTTCGAGATTTACAGACATGCAGGCACATTTTAGCATTTCTTCTATTCTACCTGTGATAAAACAGAGTAGATTAAATCTGTAGAAATCACAGCGGCCTGTAAGATGCCGAAAAGAGAGCTTGACACCCTCGTCATTGGTGGATTGAGATTGGTGGATTTTCTTGACGGTCTACAGCTCTGAGGGACTGAAGCTGCCCTACGTCTCTTGAACATATGAGTAGGCTACCCATTTAGCATTTCTGACACTCCAGGCCAATCAATTTGTAAGGCTACCAAAAAGTCTCCCAGTGCTCCCACTAGCCAGTCCAGCACTGGTGCTACGTAGAGTTAAAGCAGTGCGGCTGTTTGGCAAAAACCAAGACATTTGACGGTTTGGTATAAAGGTCGGGGTAAACCCAAGAAATATCCCATTATAACTGTGCTGCAGTCTCTCCAATCCGTCCTCAGCTACAGGGTGGTTCACCGTAAGGTTTACAGTCTTTTTAAAACCCTGCTCAAACACCATCTATTGCCTCATATCTTTTTGTTCATGATCTGAATATTGTTTCACTTGGCTTCCCCTTCTCCTCATTTTAGCTCTCATCTGCTCTGGACTCCAGAGCCTGAGGGTGAAGTTTTAGACAGGAAGCAAACGGCTGAGACAAACACCATTAAGATGAGGCAGTCAATAATCACACAGATTAGACCACAGAGAGTAGAAAACACTCAAACTCAACTCATGGTGCTCTGTGGAGAGATTTCCCGCAAGGCTGCAGAATCTCAGGAGCCCTTTCCTCCTACTCACCACTGGGTGGCAGCGTTGCTTCATAAAATCAGCTTTGGTCCAGGACAAAAAGGTTTTCCTGTCAGCAACACCCAACATGAACAGCTTAAGTATGTCCATGAAGATGTTGAAGACTGACCTGCATATTTTTATTGAAGTCTTAAAGCAGCAGCAGGTGAGCAGAGAATGTGGTCAGCAGTCACACAGTTCAGTTCTACTCAGGACATCCAGCTCAGACTGAGCCTTTGATAGCATCACTGTGTATAGATAGCATAGATTACTCAGCATTAGGATTAGAGAGTCATATGAAATACAAATATTGCACTGGCTGGATATTATTCTACTTCCCTCAGCTGTGTGTGTTCATTAATAAGCATTATTATAATTTGCATGAGTACAACATACACATCATTCAGGTTAATAGTAAAAAGTCACTTATAAAAAGGGTTCAAACTCAAATTATTTATTCCTTCATTCATTCATTCATTCATTCATTTTCTGTAACACTTTATCCTGTGTAGGGTCGCAGGGGGCTGGAGCCTATCCCAGCTGACTTTGGGCATGGGGCGGGGTTCATACTGGACAAGTTGCCAGTTCATCCCAGGGTCAAATTATTTATATATATATTTATAAGTTGTTCTCTATCTCATCTATATATCTACAGTCTGAAGAACAAGTGTTTTTTTCTTTCCTCTCTTTTGCATCAGACTGATCCACATGTTTAGTGGAGTAATGCCATGTGTGATTCTAGTCCTTAAAGACTGCATCTTTCTTTCAGTCGCACCAACATGCCTGTTAAAGCATTAAATTACACACTTCCTTTAACTGCCTGTCCTCCAGATTAAACCTCCTTAGCCTCAGAAAAGACACTTATATAGAGGCCCAAAAGGGTTCAATATTAAGTACATGAATAAGTTGTATGATTGGAAATTAAAAAGGCAAATCATTAAAGAAAGACTCCACCCAAAAATGAGAGTTCAGTCACAATCTAGTCATCCTGATGCTGATGGAAATTGGAGTCAACTTCTTTAGTCCAGAAAACAATATGTTTGACACACTGTAGTATGCATGCCAGGGCAGTGGATGGCAGTGAGGTCACAGTAGTGATTCAGCAAATCTAGATTAGAGGAGCGTAAATAAACTTAACAGAGTCTACAGCACAAACAAAATTGGACAGTCCAACGTTGTTTTTTTGTTGCTGTTCTGTCTGCATACGTGAATAAAGCTGGACCCATAATAGGCATGTGTGAAGTGAAGTGGTGACATCATTGTCTTCAGAGGATTTGCGCTTTGCCCGTTTACACGATGACGGCACGGTGGGATTTTCAAAAGATTATACTCTGGTGTTTTCAAGCCTCGAGAATGCCATTCTAGTGTAAATAAACAGCCAAAACACAACAAAAGTTCACCATTATGGGTTAAACAGTTGTTGTGTAAACAGCCCCTAAGTCTCCAGAAGCCCTGAGATCACAAATTGATTTTAAAGATGTTATTTACAACTTCATTTCAGATGAAATCTTGACTGCACCCCATCTGAGGAAGGGACACAAGCTCACATACATGGGATTAACAAGAACTTGTTCTCACAGATATACAAAAAAGGTTTGTTGAACAAATCAAGTGGAACAAATTCTCCTTAGAATCTAGGACACAGACCGGTGCTGCAGGTTGTGCAGTTCTGTGGTAAATGTATGATAAAAAATAGCATAATGAAAGCATAGGGGAGTTTTGTAGGAGTCATCCAGCAGGTTGTTCCTGGGTAACTAACTAGCAAGTTTGTGAGGTGGTTTTATTAGTCAGCATCGAGGAGATGTGGGTCTGATTCTGGAACCAGCTCCCATAAAAATAATTATAGACTCCTGGATCCTGTTCTTCAACTGTTCCTGAACTAATCCCGGCTAACATGCAGGTCGCAGGCTAACGTGATCCTGTTCATTCTCAACAAGCTAATAATGTCAGCTGGGATCGGCTCCAGCTCCTCCTCAAATGATCAGATATCATTTATTTTGAAATAGAGGCAACATGAGCAGAGTTTGTCAGCATTATGATTTACCATAATGGTATGATTGGCTGACAGCTAATCATATGACTGTGGATATATTCACCCCCCAAGGCATTATCAACATCACATGACTGATGCTTATTGTTTGTCCATGTCAAAACAATCCAACAGATACAGTCGAAGATATAATCTCACCTAATTGGTCTGCTTGTTTTTCTCTAGTGTAACATGATGAATAATATGGTAAGGCAGACATAAGTTTGGACCAAATTTAATTTTCTCCTGATTTGACAGTCTTAAAATAGCATTTTAGTGTCAGATTGTGCATATAGTAAGACTGTGTGTGTCTAAAATAGTTCCAATATGGTGACTATGGGGTGAAAGATAATCTTTGCTCATGTCCCTTCTCTCATTGGAATGAATAGACTCCAACCTGCCACCATTGCCCCATCTGGGGCAGCAGCGAAACCAACCACAAAGACACAAGGAATGACTCTGGGTATTGTCTGTCCAGAATTCAGACCAACCAGCAACATTCAAGGGGTTAAAATGGGCCATACTGGTCCAGAACGGTGTTCCAGCATCTTATAAATAAATCAATCCAGTTCATTTCTGAATGGTTTGCAGTGCAGAGGGAGCGGGGGGGTTAGGGAATGATATAAAGGTTGTTCTAGTTTGACAGTCTGGTGTAATGCTTACAACAGCCGGCGATCAAGACTTTTAAAATTTTTTTTAATGTATTTAATAGTTTAATGACTTTTTGCTACTTTAATGGTTAAGGTTTTAAAGTTATAGTTAGGGGTAAAATATGAATTCATTCAGTTACATATTTTCTCTGGACCTATAGTCTGGCTCTTGCTGCTACACCTGAATTTAGTGTCCCCACCTGCCAGATCCCACTTTAACCCTTGCAGCACTCTGATGTGGATTAGTCAGATACCTAAATGAAAACCTCACCCTGATGTCTTCTGGAGTCGACAACGATTCTGGAGTTCTGGACGTGACTGAATGTGAAAGCTGCACAACGAATGCATTCTGGATCAAACCAAGAGGGAAATTATTTAGACTTTGGTCCACATGTCATGCTGTAATGTCAACATTACACAGAAACTCCAAAATAGATGCGGTTCAAAACGAGAGTGTCACTCAGACTCTGTCAAATAAATGTCCTGGATCCACACCATGATCTGGATCTGCATCATCGAAACACCTCTTCCCTGTTCCAAGGACCACCTCTCTACCAAATGTCTTGTTTAGAAATGTACTGATATATCCTCCTAATTAACAGACAGACATATTATATACATAACCTCCTCAAAGTCATGATATATATCTAACTGCTGCTCCAGTTGAAACAAACGAAACTGATGACCCTTATTTCCAGGTTAATGTACAAACATGGACGATACCTGTGTGTTGTGTGTTTGCTTCTGGCAGCTCTGAGGTTTCACTCTGTGTTTTTCAGAATCTGTAGCTCCACTTTACAGATTACAGAGTGACCATTGGCTGACCTCAGTAATACACCATCACTCCCTCTGCGTGTCCTGACTCCGGCTGGGCCACTCTGCATTCCAGACCAAAACTTGAAAAGAAGAAAAAAGGACTTAATTAATTGCCTGACATATTTTCCAGTCTTTCTCCCAGCCAATTTAGAGGGAGATGCCAATCAAGTGGATTAGGCTTGTTTTTCTGTTAGCCCCTGTGCTGACAGTGGGAAATGATTAAAAGGGGAGATTATGTGACAGCAAATTTGTGTTGATGTCATTAAACTTTCATCATGGACTGGGTTTAAAGCTCTAAATTGCTTATTAACTCAGCTTTTTGTGGCTGTTCGCCTATCAACACTTCAAATGAGCCAGATATCAGAGCTGCTTCACCCAAACCGCCACATTCTCTGCTCTTATTTGGCTCTGGAAACAGCCAGTGGATGATTGGGATAAAACCATGGACACATATGCATGGATTTTTTCCCCATTTCTGGTCCTTTTCTACGTGTATCCATCGTCTTTAAAAGCCTTTTCAGTTGCCACAAATCAACCATGGATAGAGTTAATAACGTCTAAACAAGGGCTGTAGAGCTGTTCAGTGATCATCTATAAATGTGAAGAAATATGAACTTTGTAGGTTTTTCCATCTCAGGAAGGATCATTATTGTTTTTATACAGATCACAGAGCAGCTGACTCCTGCTTCAGATGGGTGTGGCATTGTGGGTGGGGCTGACGGGCCTGGGCTCATCCACTTAACAGGCCCATCCTAGGTAAGAACATATGTTTTAACCCTTATTTTTAATTATTAGAATTAAGTCCTAGATACACAATAAAGAAGAAAAAAATATTTCTCGTTCAAAAAAAAAAAGACTGGACCAATCACAACAACCCATTTTATGTGGGCCCCGCCCTGTGCAGGCACAGTCCTGATGTTCAGCATGTATCATGTATCAGCTGTTATATAACTGGAGATGATGGCCAAAAAACATACAGTGAGTGAAAAAAGCTCCAGCCCCTACACAGGATAAGTGGTTACAGAAAATGAATGAATGAATGAATGAATGTCTGATATTGTCCACCTCAGCTAAATTAATTCATTACTACAGTACTTCACATTTATTTCATTCTTATTTATTGTTGTTTATTCACCATCAGGGTGGAACAATAATACAAAAACTGAAAGAAAAACTTGTCGCTCACATGAACACAAAGAATATATCTTTACATTCCCGTTTCAAGATGATCATCATGACACAGATGGTTAAATGGTCCGCTGCCCGATCCACATTGCACCGAAACCCTATGGTTGCTCCTGTGGGTTGGGGGCACTGGAGGACAGACCCATGCGGCTCTTTCGGGCAGTGCCTGTCCCGGGCCCCATGGGTGAAGGCCCGACCACCAGGCGTGCACCGACGAGCCCCTCCCCAATGCCTGGCTCCAGGGTGGGGCCCCAGGATCCTTGATCCAGACGAGGTAATCTGGATCCTGTTCTTGTTCCTCATCAGGGTATAATGAACTGCCCTTAGTCTGGCCTGTTACCGGACATGTCCCACTGGGAGGAGACGCCGGGGATGGATGGATGGATGGATGGATGAATGGATGGATGGATGGATGGATGGATGGATGGATGGATGGATGGATGGATGGATGGATGAATGGATGGATGGTCAAAATGTATGTTCATACCTATGCAGTACATTTAGAAATAATAATAATAATAATAATACAATTATACTACGACTATACTACTACTACTACTGTACTACTACTACTACTGTACTGCTACTACGACTATACTACTACTACTACTGTACTACTACTACTACTACTATTGTACTACTACTACTACGACTACGACTATACTACTACTACTACTGTACTACTACTACTACTACTACTACTACTACTACTACGACTATACTACTACTACTCCTACTAATAATAATAATATAATAATAATAATAATAATAATAACTAAACCCTCCTTTATTAAAGAAACCAGTCCAGACAGGTGTGTTGTAATGAAGATTAGTGGTCTCCTCTGATTTCTTCACTTCTTCATTTCTTCATTTCTGAAGAAGGAAACAGATCATTTGTGATGAATGACAGTTTGTTTCTTCATGTAAAATAGATTTGGTCACTAAAATGTATTTTTGGGGTTTAGTAAAGAAAGGTTTTTGACCTTCAGGAAAAGAAGAGTATTCAGAACATTAAGACACAAGGGTTAATCAATCAACAAAAATACTCCACCTAATGTGTCCCTATGAGTCTGTATCTGCAAGGCAAATGTATTTACCTGTAGGAAACAATAAAATGTATAAAACTTTAATGACTTGTGGTCAATAATGAACACGTACAACATGCATTTATGTGGGTATGAATTACAGACAGGATGAACTGCTACACTGAGCCAAAGTAAACAGACTTTACTTTCATTTCTGCAATCCTAACTCTGCTAAGTTACAATTAACTCCAGCTTGTCTGTATGGGAGGATACCGAGAGCAGCTCCGCCCGGAGGCCAGGCATCCTACACCATGGGAATGTCTCTGCACCTTTGTTTGGTCTGTCAACAGATCATGTTAGAATTTACTTAAGAAAAGAGGGCTTCAGAGAACGCACACAAACACACACACACACACACACACACACACACACACACACACACACACACACACACACACACACACACACACACACACACACACACACACACGTACACACACACACACGCACACACACACACACACACACACACGCTGGCTCATCCTCAGGATGTATAATGTAACACCAGAGACAGGATCGGAAACGACTCTCCTGTCTTTAAAGAGCCATTATAGTCGTCTGAAACATGAGGAAGAGCAACAAAGCACTTTTGTGACACAGCACCCTGGTGACCAATCAGTGCACAGCTCTGGGGTCAACAATGACTCTGAACAACTGATCACATTTCCTCATGGGCAACGTGACTGAGGAGGATTCATGAGCCCTATTTGAAACTAGTATTGGTAAAAGCTACTATTGATCACTGATGTTTACTTCTCTTCGTTTGTTTTGTTTGACACGAAGACAACAAATTAGCAAACTTCAGATGTGTCTTAATGATTAAATATACAGCATGTAGTTTCTGTCACTAGGGTCTCTCAATAAGAGCAAAACAAAAGATGTACACTACCAGTCAAAAATTTGGACACAGTTTCCCATTCAAGTGGATGGGAAACTGTGTCCAAACTATTGACTGGTACTGTAGTTAGCATGGGATCATGGGAGTTGTTGTCTTCATTTTAACCACTACTGATGAAGAACTGACAGGGAGAGACATTCATCGCTGAAGTGTTTTAAAGTTGTATTCAGGCTACATTTATTCTCATTTGCAGACTTCATAGGTCACTCTCTGACTCTCTTCTGGAAGTTATAGCAACAGGTGACCAGATGAAACACGTTAGCTTGAGTAAAAGTTTAACGCTGTTGGAAACATTTGGGACAACGAAAGTCCATTAATCAAAAAAATATAACAAATGTCTCCTTGTCCTCAGACATTTTAATGCAGAAATGCTGGATATTATGTCTTTAAACTCAACTTAACTTAAGATCAAGTCTAAAGTTCTAATATGTGGCCTGTGAGGTTCGCCACTATGTAAAAAATCTTTGTGGGAAAATAGTCCAGCAGTTTAAGAACAACATTTTTTAAAGGTCTATTCTACGGAAAGAAGGGTTTCACTATTTACAGACCATAATATCATCAAAATATTTAGAGAATCTGCAGAAATCTCTGCAGTAAGACACTGCATTAAAAACCGACATGATTCTATGAAGCATTTTACTACATGGGCTCAGAAACACTTTGTAAACAGACAGTTCATCGCTGCATCTGCAAATGTAAGTTAAGCCTCTACCATGTGAAGCACCAGACAGATATGAACATCCAGAAACACGCTGACTATGGGTCTGATCTCATCTGAGATGGACTGATGTAAAGTGTTAAAGTGACCTCTGGTCTGATGAGTACACATTTCAAACAGTTTCTGGAAATCATGGACGTCGTGAAAAGAGGAAAAGGACCATCCAGATTGTCACCAGCACAAAGTTCAATAACCAGCATCTATGATGGTATGGAGGTGTGTTGGTGCCCATGGGTAACCTGCACATCTGTGAAGGGACCACTAATGCTAAAAGGTACATATAGGTTTAGGAACAACATCTGCTGCCATCCAGACGACGTCTTTTTCAGGGACGTCCCTGTTTATTCCAGCAAGACAATGAAGCAACATTCTGCTGCCTTACAACAGCACAGCTTCAGAGTCAAAGAGTCAAGGGACTAGACTGGTCTGTCTGCAGTCCAGACCTGTCCCCCATTGGAAATGTGTGGAGCATTAAGAAGCACCAAATACGACGACAGAAACCTCTGACTGTTGAGCAGCTGAAGACGAATATCAGGTAAGAATGGGACAGAATTCACCTTTAAAATCTGAACCAATTAGTGTCGTCTCTTCCCAAAGGCTTACTGAGTGTAGACATGAACCTGTCACAACTTCTCATAAATGTGTTGCAGGCATCAAATCCAGAATGTTTGTTTGAACATTAAATATCTTATCTTTGTACTGTAATCACTTGTATTTATGTTAAAAACGTTTCACAAATCATTGTATTGTTTTAAGTGATAATTCATATCATGTCCCAAGTTATTTGGAGTTTGGGTTGTGATAGAAATATATGTTTGTGTCTTTTTGTTTGTGTCTGATTTTCAATCTGCTTAATGTGGATAGTATGTGAAAATCAAAAATGTAAAGCTTCTCTCCATTTTGGCTGCACCCAGAGTCTCTGTCTGATTTATCCTGACAAGAAAAAAGTCTTCTGGAGCTTAAAAACTGCCTCTAAGTTTGATGTATGAACTAAAGGTTATTCTTCTGTAATGTCGCTGCCCACCTCCACAGACATCAGGAGTATAGAAATGGGATTGCGGAGCTGTCATCTCTTATCAAACTCAGATTAAAGTGTAGCAGTGCTAATCAAATATAAACCAACATTCTGTTAATGTAATAATATATAATAATATATAATAATATTTCTCTCCTAAATGTTCTCACAAACACATTTGAGTGTACCTTTTAGCTGTATAGACAAGGTTTGAGTACAGGAAATGCCAACCATATTGTGTCCTGTATTGTGAAAATAGAGGTTGAGAAAACTCTGATCAAATGATAAAACTAGGAAGTATTGAAAAAATAAGAACCGTGATTCTGTTCATTGCCTATTTTTCACCTAAAATGTAGTCAAAAACACAATTTAATGCATTGTTTAGCTTTAATACGAAGGGTTGGGTTCTGTTCACTTTTAATCATTACTGATACGGTAAACTGAAATCTGTACCTCTACCCAATGGCACCCTTTTCCTTTACTATACACTCTTTGTAGTAACAGATATGTAATAATAAATACAAATATATGAATAAAAATGATCAAAATGATCATTAAAAACAAACAGTAGAGGGCAGTAATGTGCTGGTTACTCCCTCATTCAGATGCACTGAAATCTATCACTGATTGATTTAAACCCTCCTGTTAGTACCAGTGTCATTCAGGCCCCGTTTACACGGCTACGTTTTAGCTGAAAACAGAGAAGTTTTTTCTCTGTGTTTTTAAAACCTTCTGCGTTCACATGGCATCCTTTTTTAAATGATCCATGTACACACGGATCTGCAAACACGACTGAAAACGCTGTAGTCTGTATGCCAGGGCAGTAGTGGTGTAACTTTTCAAAAGGCCTGGGGCCTGTTGTCCCCCCGTAGGGCGGGCCCTGGCGGTGGGAGCTTCCTCCGTGGCCCCCTGTGGGGGCGTCGGCCCGCCCGCCTTGGGGTTGGTTATCGGGGGGGCCCTGTCTTCTCCGTTGCGTGGCGGACCTTGCTCCGGGGGTTTGGGCGGATCTCCGGTGGGCGGGGTCTTAGGGCTGTGAGCTCTGCTCGCGCTTTGGGGGGCTGGCCTGATTCTGTTTCTCTCTTTCTTTGCTGTCTGTGTTCGCGACAAAAGCTGGCAGGAACCGTAACAGGCATTTTTATTTCATTTATTTAACCTTTATGTAACCAGGTATAAAATAACCCGATCAGATCAAGGATCTCTTTCATGAGGGTGACCTGGCAGCAGCACAGGTCAGGCATGCACAAAGAGGGGCTGTGTCGTCATCGTTTTTAGCCAGAGTTGTGTTTTGCCCATTTACACGACAACGATAGAATTTTGAAAAGTCTCCACTCTGGAGCCCGTTTTTAAAAGTTTGTGGTTTCAGCCCCCAAAAATGCCGTTCTCGTATAAACGGACGGCTAAAATGCAACAAAAGGTTCCAGTTTTTGCGTGAAACGGTCGTCGTGTAAACAGCCCCTTAGTTGGTACTCTTAAAAGTATCCAGTACAAAAAATCCTCGTATTAGGAGATGGTTTGCTACCATTATACTGTTACAAAATGAATGAATGAACCAAAACCAAGCCCCACCCAACTCATCCACCTGCTATGTGTTTATTGGTCGGGTGCAGTGCAGTGCATTCTGTTTTGTTTTGTTTTGTTCTTCGGTCATGCAGCAACAATTCCATGAATATCTGTGTCTTTCTACAGCCCAGTTCATCTTCCCAGTGGTGAAATCTGTCTTTAAGCAGTGTGCTCACAGATCTATAGTAATGGTTAGATGTCACAGCACAGCACAAAGATGAAACATTACTAAAAGTGTAGGCTGTAGAACATGTGTGCAGCTCTGCAGTGTATAACGGATGCAGGAAAAACTACCTGCTTAAGGTAGAGTAATGTGTGTTTTTGTGTCAGGGATAAAGAATAGTGATTTCCTTGTGACGGAGACCAGCTGAGGGCAGGAACTCTGCCAAGTGTTCCCCGTCTCATTGACATGCATGGATGGCATAGTATTAGCATAGTAATAGTGAAAACTGTGCAGAGAACTAACAGGAGATATTTGGCAGCTGATACTCAGGGCCCAATTACAAACGTTCGCCTGCATTCTCCTTTACTCGGGGGCTTTCTCATCTCAGAGCCCTCTGCTCCGCTCTGCTCGGCACAGTGGGCCTATCTTCAAACTGTCAGCCTGTTTAGAGCTGGAGAATACTCAGTGTGTGAGTGTGTGTGTGTGTGTGTGTGTGTGTGTGTGTGTGTGTGTGTGTGTGTGTGTGTGTGTGTGTGTGTGTGTGTGTGTGTGAGGAAACAGACCAGCTCTGCACTAATGAGCACAGGGACGGAGACAGCAAGATTCCTCTCTACTGCCTTACCTCTGCAGCTCTTCCTGCTGGATAGAGGAATGTGAATAAGCTTTCCATATTCTGAATAAATGGGCAGGCTGGTGTTCCAGAAAGGAGGCATAGAAAACCTGGACGCAGGGTGAAAAGCCTGAGTTCAGTTAACCTGAACTGTTGATTGGTTTCAACTCAGCACTAAAATGAATAAATCAAATGAAAGCTGAAGTAATCAACAAAGGAACAGACCTACACAACAGCTGGAGCCGTTTATCCCATCACTACGAGGAGGACAGGTCTGATGTGCATCATTAACAAAGTCCTCAGAATAAACTGAGACAGCAACAATCATATCATATCACTGTGGTCACTGTGATGGAATACATAATTGCTTCACAGGGGTTAGTAATAAAAATATGTTTGTATTATGTATTATGGATAGTTATCATTCACTGTCATGCTGCTGGTCTGCTCGTGTTTTAAGCTGGGTTCAAAAACACATAAGGAGAAATGTCACAGATGTTCTTTCTAATGTCAAACAGGCACAAAGTAACTAATGAGCCTCAACTTCCCTCCAATCATTGAACCATGTTTTTATGAACGCTTCACCTCACATGTTTCAGTCAAAGATCACCTCATGCATCCCTACATCCAGCTTAAACAACACATACTAGTCAGGTAACATGACCTTGCTCAGCCAATGGCAACATATTGACTGATTCTTAGTTCGACTCCACCAAGAGCCCCAATCGTACAAATAAAAGCTCTCCTCTCCTTCACCTCCTTGGCAGGAATGGCTATAAGAACCCAGAGCAGCAGGGTGGTCTCTTTCAACATACAGTATGTCTATGCTGTGGGGTGAGTCAGAATCAAGTCTTCTTGGCCAAGCAGCATCTTCTCCGCCTCCATTTGAACAACAAGAGCAGGCCCTGTAGCTCCAGTGAGGAGAGTAATGATTAATTCACCTGGGAACTCAGTAAAGAACAGAGAGAGAAGCTCCCACCGGACCGCAGGTCAATATCAAAACAGACAACTGCTCCTATTTACACACTAGCACCCCGAGGCAACGTCAAACTGACCTAGAAAGAGAAAGCTGGAACAAAAGACTGGAGATAAAAAATACTCACATACTCACAGCTCTTTTTAATGAAACTGGGAGTGCAAAGGCAAGAGCAAGTTCATGGCACAATGTTCACCATTTGTTGAGCAGAGACTCTCATGTTACTGTGACTTAGAACAACGTAAGGAAGGAGCTGCTCACCCATTCTGCTTCTCCCTTGCCCTGAGTGACTACTCTGCTCCTGCTCTGTTAGAATGTCTGCCGTTTTAGCAGTGATGCTATCTAACATTAGGACCAATATGAAATCTGTCTAAATATGCTTATGATCTCCTGAGCCACAGCACATCATTTGAAACTCATTTAAAGGCCCAGGAATCAGGGGGATTCAGCTTTTAAGATATCCTTTATTCTTTCTCTGTATTTGACCCAGGAGCAGTTGGCAGCCCTCACAGCGCCCAGGGAGCACATTGGGGTCCAGTATCTTGCTCAAGGATACTTCCAGAGGTAGACCACAGGGGACGGGGATCGAACCTTCGACCAACCGCCCGATCCTGGCCACAGAAACTGAATATAAGAGTCATGCATTCATTAGAGTATCATCAACTGAAACTAAGAACTGTTTTTTTGATTCCTTAGAATTAATCTTTTATGTCCACATTACTACAGTAGCCCAAGAAGGACAATCCACACTAGCTCAAGAGCCATAGTGGCCACTAAAAATGTGTGAAACAAGTGAGACACTGGCAGGTGCCACTAAACCCTAAACAATGGGCCTTTAAATGACAACATCACTTCCAGATTTTTAGCCATACTGTAGTATTAGTAGTACTAGTTTGTTACTTCGGTCCACGCTAAATTACCCTAACACCTATTTGATGGAGTGTGAAATTTTCATGGTACCAGGAGGATGAATCTTAGCGGCCATTTACAGAACAGTGGTTTTTACCCTAAAACGGTAAACTTTTCTTGCGTTTTGACTGTTTGTTTACACGACAACACTGTTTTGGGGGCCCGAAAATGCAAACTATAGAAAACGGATTCCAGAGTGTTATCTGTTGAAAACAGCACCATTCTGTCACCTTGTAAACGGGCAAAACGCAGCCCAACTTCACGCATGGCTATTAGGGTTCCAGCCTAATTTTGCACGGGCAGAATTCTATGGACAGAACAACAACAAGAATACGTTGGACTGTCTGGTTTAGTTTGTGCTGCAGACTCTGTTGCGTTTATTAACACTCCACCACTGTGGTGTTGATTTTGAATGGGTACATTCAGTGGTACCTATTGCCCTGACATGCATACTACAGCATTCTAAATCATTTTAGCAGATCTGTGTGTGCAGGGATCATTTCAAAAATGTTGTCATGTGAATGCAGAACTTTTTGAAAACACAAAGGAAAGACTTTCACTTTTTCAGCAGAACCATTGTCGTGTGAACGGGGCACTAATGGCTACGATGATCTCCTGACTTTACCTCTGGCACCACCATGAAGACGACATAAATTTATGTTTTTTAGTGGCATGTCTTGAAAACTATTGGAAGGACGAGCATTCATGTCTCACTCAGGAGGAATTTTAACAATGCTGGTGATCCCTTCACACCAAACATTGGTCCTGCAGTTGGGTTCATCACCCAAACATGGTCTCATTCCCATTTGTTTGGTTTAGAGTTGATTATCAAATGTTAGCGAGCTGAGACACTACTCAACATGTCAACATTAAATCTGCTTTGTGATAGCATGTTAATATTGTCATTTTGGGCACATTAGCATCCTGAGAAGCATGTAACTTAAAGCACCACTGTGCCTAAATAGTCTAGTCAAATTTGTATATTGTAGCCCAGGGGGACCATTGAGAGAAACCTCCAAGCCTGAAATCCCACCTTAACTCTGCTTAGGATCACATTTAGAATTTTTGCAGACACACGTTTTCTAACTGTATTCCTATCTTAGGATAGGAGTGTAGCTATTGCAGAACCATCCTCACAATGCCCAATTTGAGGCTTTACAATCAGGACAGCAAATGATATCCTCCTTAGGCCCTAGCGTGACATTGGATGTGAGGCTGGATACACTGTGGACAGGTCGCCAATAAAAATGTCTGTCCTGACTTGTCACACTATGTGGAGAACTGTACCAACATTTCACAGTAAAAAATATGAAGAAAAAGGAAATGTTGCGGTATCCGTGGCCTGTCCTCAAGAAACCACAGCACCCATTTAGAACCATTATGTTTGGCATGTCTGTTTTTCTTTCGAGATTTCTTTTTTTGTCAACAACATCTTCGACACGTAAAACCCAGCATAGTACAGAATGTTGTGAATCTTCTTGTCATCATCATCCCACATGATGTAGACGAGCAACAGTATGAGCCCATAAATGTGTTTTTTTTCTCCTGCTGCAGGAATCTGACAACAAATACACAGATGCTAACTTTATTTCATTCCTTTGAAATAGTTCAATACATTTTCCAGTAAATTTCTGCATTCTTCCTTTGGCCTGTCCCACATGCAACCATGCATATTACATGAACAATAGGATATTTGGTGTTCCACTGCTGCATGGAGATTTGTGTAAGATTAGGAACAGACCACATTTTATCTAGAGCTGGGCTCCGGCCTCTGCGTGTCACATATGTTTACAATTAGCTGGGAGACGAAGGTCCGGCTGCGGTCGGCTTGTGGGGAGGGAAAATCATGAGTTCATGATCTTTAAGGGATTAAAGTTGCATATTGGGAGAAGTGTGTGTGTGTGTGTGTGTGTGTGTGTGTGTGTGTGTGTGTGTGTGTGTGTGTGTGTGTGTGTGTTGTACATCTGAGTTTCTGAGTGTCTTCTCATTTTCTGGAGGTAATGTTGCTCCTCATGTTGTAATTCACATAATGGTTTAACAGTAAATCTATTTTCAACTCTATTATAATCATTTGTATATGAATGTGTACACAGACATACCTATATACTGAGTATATGCAAGGGTATATGGAATATAAATGATAGTCTACGTGATGCAGCTAACCTTTTTTTGTAAAAAAAAACAACAACAACATACATACATACAAAATACATAAAAATCATATTTGTGCAAATTAGTGGTTGTTGTCTTAGTGTTTACAAGTCAAAAAGTGTGGATGGTGAGACAGAGAACAACAACAGTCAGTAACATGTGACCACCTCCACCATTTATCACTACTTTACACCTCCTGAATGGATGAGATGTTAATCTGGACTTGTAGGATGACATGTCATTCTTCCTGCAGTGCTGTGACTTGTTGTTCATGTGTTGCTGGAGCAGGATCTCTCCGTCTCACCCGGTGATCCAGAACATCCCACAGATGTTCTATTGGGATGAGATCTTTTGAATATGCTGGTCAAGGAAGGACAGCGACATTGTTCTGGTCCAGGTAGGCTACTCCTGACAGACATGAGCCACATGTGGTCTGGCATTGTTATGCATGAAGGTGATGCCTGATTGCTGTATCCTGGGAATGACATGTGGCCCTGGGACCGTATTTCGGTAACAGATAGCTGTCAGTGTACCGTGGATGTGGACAAGTTCTGACTGCCATCCATCAGCAATGGCTCCCCACATCATGACATCACCACCAAAACGGTCCACTTCCTGGATCTATACGACAGGATAGCGTTACCCACGGCGATGATACAAATGCCTACGACCACCAGCTCTGTGCAAGTTAAATCTGGACTTGTCACTAAATGTGATCTGCCTCCACTGTGCAATGAGCCATAACATCTGTAACATCTGTGCTACACGTGTCTGCAGAGTTCAGACCATCATCATCAGCATCCCAACTGCCTGGTCACATAAGTTTAGTGGAAATCGTGACATCATCAGTTGTTTCAGTAGGACATTTATTAGACCTGGTAAATTATCACCTTGACCAGGTCTTTTCAATCATGCAGAAAAAAATCTCACCAACATCATGGTTTACTCTGAAATGCACCAATGATATGTTGGATCTAAATGTTATTTCTATGTATGACTAAATGATGGTTATTCATGATTTAACATGTTTTGGTTGTGGGTTCTTAAAAAAGTCATTTCAGTGAATCACATGATTGTTTGGGCCAGGAAAAAACCCATCAAAGTTTGTTGTAAATCTGGATCAAGGAGCAGATTCAGGATATTTTCCCCTATTAAATTCTCAGGAAATAATCCCTAAAATATATTGATATCTATGAGAGTAGGAAGCAATCCTATATAAAAATTCTTGATCAAAATATGTGTTTGTAGGGGATGACCTTTAATAAGCTGCTGTGCAGAAAGAGCTAAACAGACATGTAGGATTTTTCTAGTTTATCTTTGCACAACAAAATAAATTCATTTCCAAAGTGACATATGATAATGGAATTCTTCGGGCAGACCTGGGATCTAAAGGTGTTACTATATGTTGTTGTAACTTTGATATGCCTCTGCGGTAGCAAAATCTACTATAGTCATGTCATATAATGCTTAATAAAAAGATTTGATTTTAAACCTGCTAATCAATATTTTAACCAGGGGTCATGTAATATGAGAGTAGTCACTAACCCACATAGAATAATCACCAGGTTCATCTCCGCTGCATAACATTTGAGCCCCTTTTAGCTCAGAGTTTTGTTTTTTCATGATTTCAGTCTGGCCACTCTAATAAAAACCTGTTTCCAGCAGCAGGCAGCTGTTTTCAGTGAAAAAGCCCTGGTGAACAAACTGATCACTTACTGCCCAACACCTAACAGGAGTCAGGCAATGTAGTGTTAGGGGGGTTAATTGGTAGCTGGTGACATGGTGGTGTTTTTGGCAGCCAAAGAGGGGGACCTTTGCTGGCAGAAAGGATTTAAAAGAGTTAAAGTCGTGTTTTAATGTTTATTCAGGTTTAAAAAGCAATAGATAGTATAGTTTTCCAAACACAGGATAGTCTTACTTTCAGGCAGCCATGCGTCTGTTTTATCCTTAATTTTCTATTACCAGCATGTAACCAGGGTGAAATACAGACCACAAGGCTACCAGGTGTTAAGGTTGTGTTCATCTCTATTCTTTTGAGAGTATCAACCAAATTACCTGAGTACTACCCAAACCTAAATCAATCTGTTTCAAATGTTGGTACCTGAGAGTTCATCGGGATGAGACAGAGTCTATCACCTCTGTCAAATGTGGCAACACTTTTCAAAAATCAACGCCTATTTATTTTATTTATCCTTTCTTTAGTCAGGAAGGTCCTATTAAGATACATAATCTCTTTTTCCAGGATGGCAGCATAGTTACAATGAGTAAAAAAATACAAAACAGACAATTGATCATCATAAAGCACGTACAAGCACATTGCTGCAGTATCTGAAATGTATATACAAAGCTAGGCAGGGCAACATGTATAACCTGAGGAAACACCTGGTCAAACACTAATATCTCTAAAAGCTGCAGTGCATCCTGTTTGAGGCCCTGTAGCCCTACAGCTTAAAAGCTGAATGGTACCCAACCCTAGCAGGAGGGCTGTCCTGGACTCATTGTGAGAGGCCAGCTTACCTAACAATCATGTGTACTGTATGTCCCTGATCCTGATACAGATTAAATGTCTTGAAGCTATTGCATTACACATTTCAGCTTGTATTTAAATGGCTAAAGAAGGTATCAAATGTTCCAATATTCCAAAAGGTGATGATTCAAATACAAGCTGTTCATGTTTATGACAGGAATCGAGGCTATGCATTGTTGGGTAAAAACAGGTTCAAACTCGACCTCCTTCTCAGTGCACACAATGCCAACCAAGGTTGGTTTGTGTTGGAACCCTGAAGGTCCAGAGTGACACAAAGCATGAGCTGAAAGTGACTCTCAGGAGACAGGAGAAGCCCCTATGAGATGCAGCCATCTGGAATTACTGGGCTGGAGAGTCAGCATATCATATTGCCATTTCCTTTTTCTACCTACAGTATGTTCCTGTCAAAAGAGAGCTGCTTCAGCTCATTGTCTGAAGGCTGAAATGTTATATGTTAGACTATGTTAGGCTTTATTTTTTTTTAGGCTCTTTATTTTGGTGTAAAACGGCTCACAAAGACTTTATAGTTAGACCAATTCAAATCAAGTCAAGGTAGTTCAGAGTATTTTGAGTTTCCTGTTAAACCCAGCGTGAAAATAATCTTTTATTTTCTTCCTCTACTAACTGACAAAGATCATGATTAAGTGACTAACTGGAGCTGGAAGTCTGAGACTGTGTTACTATTTTGGAAGGTGAAAGGATAAAGTAGGGGCCAGTTCACCACCAAGGCTTCTAACAAGACCATTAAATGTTAAGTGTATTCTAGAAAAAGCTTGTGAGTGAAGCTAGACTTAAGTTTATTTTTGGTAGCACAAAGTATATTTAAATGTTCCATTAAATCTCATCTCTTATAAATGTTCTCTCTAAATGTTCTTTTGTGATCTGGATGAAGGCCAAACCAAAGGAGGTTATTATTACAACAGTCCACTGTTAACATATTTTAAATGCATCTCCTCAACTTTGTTCTACTGTGATTGTGGTACTTTTGTGCTTTAATGATTAAGGATTATTAATAAATTGTGTGTGTGCTCACCTCCAGTTTTAACAATCAATAAAGTCACGTAGATAATGTGCTAACTGCTTGCCTAAAACCTGTTTGACCTGGTTTATTTCCCTGCTATTTAAATAATTCTGCTACAAAGTGAGATAACAGCAAAGCCTTTAGTGAGAGCAGCGTTATTGTATCTCATGGCCAACTGATGGCCAGAGCTATGAAAACCAGTGTGAAGGTCTCTTTCATATGTAGTTGAAAACTACTTAAAAACCCCCAACTTCGTCGATATGAGAACTGGGTGACAGCCTGCTAAGCAGACATTGGGATATGGTGCTAATAGTGAAACTGTGAATCGACACATGCTGTTTCTTCACTGAAGGCAACCTTTCAGAAGCATAAAGCAGTGTAAGTAGCAGGAAATCTGTGCTTTTGCTCATCTATGAACTCCCCTGAAGGTTAGGGATAGAGCCAATTAACATACTGCACATTACTGCCAAGGACAGATAGTTACGGTAACATTATGATAAGACACATGCTCTGGTTCCATAGGATCCTCTGTATCAGGGTGTAAAGTTGCAAATGTTGCTACGCAGTCTTTACTAATTATCACTCCATGATTACTTACCCAGAGACCTCGGGGGGAGCCTGCAGAAGAAGTGATACAGATGGCACAGCTGAAGGAAGCATAAGTTAATGAGCCCATGATACAGTCATTATGGTGATCTTTGCATCCATGAATAAGTTTCACAGTACCTGTCTACCAGTAAAGAACAATAAGGTGGGGGTTAGTTAACTTTTTAGTGGACACAGATGCAGACTACAGATGCTGAGCAGGTGCAGATCAATAATTTATTAAACACAAAAAAGTAAATAACAGGAAGCTTATCATGGGATGCGGTGGCAGGCAAGGGTCAAAACTATAAGAAGGCCTTCCTACTGCAGACTGATCCGACAGGGAGAAAGCTGAAAGAGAGAGAAAGAAGAGTCCAAAAATCAGGAGCTTCAAAGTAACAAATGCAGAAACACAAGGAAAGGCTGAACCGTGTGACACATGGTAGGAAGACAAGCTGGAGAACTGGAGAGGGAGCAAAACTAAATACACAGCAGGGAGAGAAGGCTGTTAGGAATAGGTGAAATCACAAAGGTAGGAAGAGACAAAAGCCCCATTTACAGCCTTTCAAGGCAGGACTGGTCCACCTTTAAAAAAAATGACTGTGTAATGGGGGTCTTTTTTTTTTTTAGGTAGTAACAGCACCAAATTGCACATCTGTGTAAACACAGGGTAGAAAGGCAGGGCTGTGACATTTTGATGATGTATTATACATGTGGGACAAATGGAAGACTTAAAAAGCAGCCAATAGCAGTTAGCAGCTAACTCATAGCAGAAGAAAATCAACATAAAATGTCTTCAAATCAGAGAGACAGTACGAGGTTTGGGAGCTCCTTATCATCAGATTAGAGGACAAGATCAGATCTTTTATTTCTGCACATGTTAAGTGTCTTTGAGTATTTTGAAAAGCACTTTATAAATAAAATGTATTATTATTATTATTATTATTATTATTATTATTATTATTATTATTATTATTATTATACGTCACACCTCTTTTGCTTGCAGAAACCCGGTTCGCTATTTGAAATCACACACCGGATCGGCGTTGTTACACCTTGCCTTGTTCAGTGTAAACAAACAAAAGAGATTGTAGACGGGGGTCTTCAATGTGGAGCTGTTGCGTGTTCTCTGTGTAAAAAAGGCTAAGGACAGGAAGTGAAGGAAAGAACATGGCACATAAGGAGAAAAATTACAAAAATAAAACAGAAACTATCCCGACTAAAACCCCAAATTATGACAGTGACTGTAATGGAATGCTAAAAGAACTGCCGGTATTATTGGATATTTCAATGTGTTGTTACAGTAAGTTGTTTTTGCCCTCAAGGGCCTTAAATGTGATTCATATGGTGTCTATGATCTCACACTGAAACTAGATCAAGACATTTTATTCTATGAATAACTAACGATAATAAACTCTACCTCATGGCTTGTACCAACACCCATAAGACTTTACAACAGCAACTGAGCCCCACCCTCCGCTCATTAATCATGGACTGGACTGAATATATATTTATGTGCATTTTTTGTGGTAGTTTTTCATGTTGTTTTGTGCTGTGTGGTAGGAGGTGTTTTTAATGTCTTTTTAAAAATTTCTTGAATGTTTTTAATTTATTGTTCATCATGCACTCTATCTTGCACTTTATTTTTTATCTTACTCTGTACACTGTGCTGCTGTGACACCCTGAATTTCCCCCTTGGGGGATTAATACAGTGTTATTCTATTCTATTCTATTCTAATCAAAGTGAGTGGCTGAGATTAATACAGCTCATTTTGTTTAGTCTCAGACTGTTTCATTCACAAGAGGCTCATTTAGCGGTCTCTGCTCCACTGGTTGCCCATGGAAACCGAGTGCTCACACTTCATACCTGCTCCTGTCCTCAGCAAACTAAATTAAAGTTTTAAGATAGAGTTAAACACTGAAGACTGTTTTATTTCAATCTGTGAAATAACATTAGCGAACAGTCTGCACAGCAGCAGACAGGAGTCATGTTCGTTTCCTCATTTTTACGGATGGTTGCCTTGACGATTATTTAATGTCTGGGGAAAATGTTATCCACCATGTTCATATCCATTATTCAGACCTACTGGGAGAGTACATCCACCATACGGAGAGATTTAGATTGATTCTGACATCTATAGCACAGCACTATTAGCACATTTCATTACAGCTCTGCCATAACTTGATATAAACTTCAAATTATGTTACTTAGACTGCGTAAAACTCTGTCATTCAGTGACACAAACAAAAAAATAAGAGTGACTGAGACCTCAAGAACTCTAACGGTAGCGGAGGTCCTCGCCTGGATAAGATGCCTTCTCTGTGTTTTGCAGGGTGTAAATGCATGCACTATGCAGTGCATTCAGAATGCAGCAGGCCAGACTATATGTGGAGGTGGTCTTAAACTATAATGTACCCTGTCAGCTCCTGAGGAATCAAGATAAGGAGAAAGCTCAGCCCTCGATCAGACGTCACTTTCCAGATATGTTCACATGCTCATGTTTTTGATGAACTGCTCATGTTCATCTGCAACTAATGTCAGCATCACAGTTAATGGTTTTCAGCTTCTGTTCAGAGGTGAGCGTGAACTAGTTCATGTTAACCAGTGTGACCTGAACGTATTTTGTGAAGCTTGAACATGTTTAATGGTTTCTACCATATCATACCATAACAGTCATATTGTGATTTTCTACCTTGGACCAGTTCATATTTTGTGGGCTATCTACAGGGTTCTTTCAGTTCCAGAAGTCTGCGGGTCAGACCACCTGCAGATGAACAATAGAAGACCAGTAATAATAAAACCATCAGGTAACTGGACTTTGTTTCAGCCTGCTAACAAATGTGATGTGTGCCAAATATTTATGTCAAGCCAAAGTTAATGCTTTGCTAATGCTTTCCATCCACCCATCCATCCATCTTCTACCACTTGTCCTGGGGGATGACATACATTAGATCCGTAATCCCTCCAGCAAGGTCTGGGTCTACCCTGGGGCCTCCTCCAAGTTGGTTGTGCCCTGGAAAACTTCAAAAGGGAGGTGCCCAGGAGGCTTCCTAACTAGATGCTCCAACCACCTCTACTGGCTCCTTTCAACACAAAGCAGCAGTGGCTCTACTCCGAGCTCCTCCTGCCCAGAGCTCATGACCATAGGAGATGGTTGCAACATAGATCGCGTGGTAAATCGAGAGCCTTGCCTGTTAATGTCAGTGTTACTGTTGACGTTGCACCAAACCACCTGTCCTTCTCACGCTGTGCTGAAGTTGAACTCTTTAAATAGTTATGTACTTCTACTTTCTTGTGTTCATTCATGCTTATAGTGCAAAGAGGAACTGCTAGGAGCTAAAGCTTCACCTAAGCTTTCTGGCATCATTATGTCCTGTTTACATCCACTTATAGTACTATGATGGAGATGTTTGGGACTCTTTTGCGCCTACTTTTACTTTTGTGAACTTTGACATGTTAATTTTTGTTGTAAATAGCAAACCATTCTGACAGCGCTGACCTTTAAGGGAAGGAATCTGACAGACATCCTAGCTTGATATTTTATAGTGTGCTGGATTTGAGAGCTAATGCTGAGCCAACTGTATGTCTGACCTTTACATATATTCCGTTCCTGCTCAGACAATAAACAGCATGCACAGAAATAGACACAGGCCTCCAGTCCATCATTCCAACGCAGCTCAGGTTAACCAGCAGTTATAGTGGTGTCTAGCACAGATCAGTCACATGAAGTTTTGTTGACAGCTGTAAGACACGGATCCCTGATGGCATCACGGGGGCAGGTTTTTCATGCAGTTAATTTGATTGTTTGTGTGTTACTTGAAACATTTCATGTGATGCTGCGACACAAAAGCCTATCAGTGTTGATATTCTCTAGACGTCACACCTATAGACGTTATAAGACAAGCTTATCATCGCTGTATGTGGACACTGTCTGTGATTTCACAAACACAAAGCAGAAAGTCTGTTTACTTCAGTCATGGTTGATGACGGGAGGGAATGCTAGAAATAAGCATTGTTAGTATCTTGGGAATCATGGAATCAAGGACTGTTTTTTGCCGTTTCACTACAACTCCCTTTGTAAGTGTACAAACATTAAAAATGCACTTATATAAAAAAATACGGTGCAATAAGAACATGCAACAACATATAAGAACCTGAGGGGTGTGAAAAAAAGAGTGGCATGACGAGGTAATGCAAAGTGGATGCTTCATATGCTCAGCAACAGTGAGATACTCAGAAACATCTCCAGACTCCGGCCATCACTTTCTGACACTGTAGCAGAAATCCTCATCCACTCCTTCTTCACCTCATGTTTGGACCACTGCAATAGAGTCCTGTTCAGGGTACCCAACAAGGTGCTGGACAGGCTACAGTATGTCTAAAACTCAGCTGCAGGGGTTCTCACCCGCACCCACACCAAGCCCTGGCACCACATCACCCCCCCCCCCCCCCCTCATCCAGCTTCACAGGCTCCCAGTTAAGTCCTGCATCCAGTATAAAAATCCTCCTCCTCGCCTATAAATTCCACCATGCCCTTGTTGAGATTCACAATGCCCCATCTCTGGACACTTAAAAAAAAAAAAATCCTTAAAACCCATGACATCACCTTCTCTCCAGCCAACATCACAGTTTTAGTTTATGTTCTTACTTTCCTTACTCTGTACAGTGGCTTTGGGTACCTTGAAAGGCACAATACAAATTCAAGTTATTATTATTATTATTATTATTATTATTATTATTATTATTATTATTATTATTATTATTATTATTAGCACTTGCATGAGTGACCATAGTAAACTCAAATGATCCTGCAGTGACCTTTGAGTGAGTAAAGCAGGTAAATTAAAGCAGGTGGATAGAGGTCGGTGTGAATGCAACATAACAATGTAAACCACCATTTCTAAAAACCTGCCTTGTAAACAACAGCTCTGTAACTGTAGCTTTAAGAAAGAAAACGAACATCTGTCTTGTTGTTGTATAATAAGTAAAAGTGGTCTTGTTAAGCTAACCACTGACTAGCGTACCTAACTTCAGACTTAATGATTGTGGTGTGAATGCCAACAGAGATGAGGCCTGTTGAAGGTACTTAGTTCTCAGAGAAACTTGACCGTGGGCAGTCAAACTAAAACACCATGTGAGCAACCTGACAGAATATCCTACATCTAATAAGACATGTAGTGACTTTGCTGAGAGCCTGTAAATAACAGGAGTGAAAACTGAGAAAGGTCAAGCTGTGGTTTAAAGGTTTAGCTGTGGTTCCATCTTGTACCAACCACTTTCTTACTTTAAGCAGCTCATTAGTCTGACTTCTACTTCAGTGAACGTAAAGCAGGACTTCCATTTCACTAATCGTGTTTATAGACTCTCCAGCCCTGCTCGCTGTGTTCAGTGGGCTTCTAGCTTTCTCAGGTAGAAAGAAACAGAGCTAGGGCTCAGTTCACCTTGACAGCCCAGCCCAAGAGACAGGATCTGGGTTCAGAGAGCTGAAGTATAGCAAACGCTACAGAGGTGTGGAAGACACAGGGCCAACAGGGTGAAAGAACTGGAGGGGAGGGGTGAAATAAAGAGGTGGAGTGAAGCTTTGGATTCCATCTGAGAGCTGACAGGGGGAAGGAAAAACACAATACACCAACGGGAGGACCACAAAGGGAAAGAAACACATGAATGCACATGAAGAGTTTGTGTACAATCCTTAGTAGAATAGCAGATTGTATGTAAGTGTAAAAAATGTGTGCATGTGCAGGAAGCTAGATGGATAACTAGATAGCATGATGAAATTTACATGACCACACAGGGCTGAGATCTACGGCAGCCTGGTGGAGCTCTACCCTGACACACCTTTGAAGTCTGAGCTCAGCTTTTTCTTCACCGCTGGAAAATCTCCAAGTCTCACACACACACACACACACACACACACACACACACACACACACACACACACACACACACACACACACACACACACACACACACACACACACACACACACACACATCTGTGCAGAGCAGAACACAGCAGCAATCATCACACTGTCTCCCTGCGCAGGCCTCACACCGGCACAGTGGGAAGTGAAACAGTGATGAGTGTGTAGCTCTGCAGATGAGAAGTCAAAAGCATTAATCTTGCAGCGGCTCGGTTTGCTTGTGCATCGGTAATTATTGCATATTATTACCCATCTACAGAGGTGCATTCAGTCAGGGCTTTGGCAATGCTTCATTTAACAGAGGACTGGAGGACTTTCAGTGTGTGAAAGATAAATGGCTACTCTCAGTTCAAAGGAGGACACCCAGATTCATTAGGCTCAGTCATGGAACCCAGAACTTGTGACAGACAGTGAGAGACATCACTGGTGCAAACTTTGGGAAGCAACAACCTCTCTCTTGAGTGCTCCATGTTCTTGTTCCTTGGTTATTTCTCTTTCTTTTCATGATGTTCGCTACTATTCACACCTTAAATCTCAATAAGTAGACTTGATCAGTCCACTTCAGCACACAACTTGCGTTATTTTGTTATGACCAACCTGTGCTACTTATTCATAACTATTCCAAAGAAACTAAAGTGTAAATTAATTTGAGATAAGATGCAGGAACTTGCAGTGATAACAAATCAGAACTGAAGCTTGCTGACAGTTTTGACTAAATATCTGTCTCCTATGTTGGAGGCTGCAGAAAATTCAAAGCCTCATAGAGGAGCTTTGGAAGCTGAACTGGGGATTTGGACTGCAGCATCCTGTGAGGAGCTCATTGAAACTCATGTCATTCTAATATCTGGTATACATTGAACAACATTTACACAGCTGCACCATCAGAGTTGGAGCCCGCACATCTAGCACAGTGTTGACATTACATGCACGTGTTTGAAGTTCAGAAGCTCCAAATTGCAATTCTGTTCTTCCGAAGAAAATTCTGGTCGCTGACACATACTGAAAAGTCTCTTGAACCATTTTCTCAATAATTCACAGCATGATAAGAGAGCCATGTGCCTGCATCTCTCCCTCTTACCTACAAAATAGATCCTGTAATTTATCTGCTTTCTACACATATGCCCACTTTATGCAGTCATCCAGCACGGCCACTGAGAGTCATTACTCAAGACGTGCACTGCTTTCCCCAAAACCACCACCCCACTCCTCCCACCTCCACGTTTAGCCCTGGGGCTGGATATCTATAATTCATCTTTTATCTGGCACTCGCAGTCCTGCTTGCTGTTCCATACATCCGTTGCCCACTTCACAGGGTGAGCCGCCTGCTGCCACTCGCTTTAATACCAGTCTCACAGGGCACCTAGATATTGATTGTAATCCAAGGTAAACAGCCTGGTTTGCATAATCATGCTCTTCACAAGTGAGCATTGCAGGAAGTGAGGCTACAGCGCTCAGGCATTGGTGTCAAGGGGATATGGCGTGCCAAACTGGCACCAGCACCACTGCTTTATAAGGTCTTAATAGCAGCAGGGGGCCTGACCCAGGATTATATCAAAGGAAAAAATGTTGTTACGTGTGTTTTTGTGTGAAAGTTGGAGCTGGAACAAGAAAAAGCAGAAAGCTTGACCTCCCTGTGTGGTGCTTTTAATGACTTTCTTTCCAGGATACATGCAGAGTGTAGAATGCAAATCCTAATATATGAGGTCATACGCTGTATTCCTGCTTGTTATTTATGCTCCATGATGTGGAAAGATAAGAAGAACCAAATATAAAGAATAACTATACAACATTTATTAACTTACTGGAAGAGACTACACTTTATCAAGATGTTTTTTCAACTATAAAATATCTCCATTTGTTTGTATCTTCATAACAGTTTAAAAAAAGGGGGAAAAGAAAGAAAAAAAAAAGTTTTTGTTTTTGTGGACACATAAATGTAGTAAAGTGTATCAAGAAGGACTTCATTTACATTACATTTTGCCAAGCAAAGTAAAAACTTCTTGAATTTACACCAGAGCTCCATTGGTTGCTGTCCGTCATTGTCTGTTATGTTGTTGTTGTTGTTTTCACTATTGCAATGCATTGTGGGATATTGTTGCCAGTGCAGCATCCAGTGATTGCATACTGTAATATTTTCCTGGAATTAGTAGGCATTTCTGTTTCATACTACGGCTTAGGACATATTAAAAAAAACTGTTTATCACCTTAGTTTATTGTGGTAGCATGCTAATTGTCCCGGATTAGCATTAAACACTAAGGAACAGAGGCTGCTGGGAATGTCTGTGCCTAATTTCATGGCAATCTATCCAACTGTTTTGGAGACAGTTGATTTTGAATCAAAACTTGGGGCGTGATCAATGGACAGTGATGCCTCGTTCTTAAGAATTTTATATATATATATATATTTTTTAAATATTAATTATAATATTATGAAATATTAATTATAATAAAGTTTTAATAATAGGAGCCTGCCTTTGATTTTTTTGTCCCTTTCCTTTTACAGTCAACGACATGTCATAAGCACTAAAGCGAGCCATCCTCTTTGCCTTCCTGTCCATCCATAATAACTAACCCCAGATGATTCATTACTGAGCTCATTATTACAACATAGAAAACTGGAACAGACTCCCTGTCTCTCTCTGTTGGCCCAATTGCAGCTGTTGGGATGAATATTCTGCCCCAAATGAATCATAGATTTAATATGTTCCTGATGTTTCCCAATCTCCCTGGTTCAACTAGCTGGACAGTATCTATTTATGATTTATGTAGAGACATTAGTAACTCAATCGATAACAATATGGGACCAGACTTGTCTTGATAAGATTTCTCAATATAGGCTAGTGCATTCCACAAAAGTAGCTAAACATAATAGAATGGCTCGTGTAAAACCAAACAGACGAGCATTTGTTAAATGCTATATTTAACATGACCTTTTATTAGGAACTCCAATATTGTTCTGATATGCATGAATAATGTTATCTGTGCAGATTCAAACAGCACTAAATACTTTGCAGAAGGATTTATATGAATATTCTTCCACTGTACTCCCAACCTCTTTGTTTACATTTTCTCAGTTGTTCGTAGGGCAAATAAGCTGTTATGGTGTTTCTGTTAATGAAGAGAATGAAAGATAAATCATATCATATTGTTTTTATCTGTTAAAACCTCCATTTAATCTCATTTAGATTTTTGCAGAATTAAATATCAACTTTCTCTTTGGTAAGTTTCAAACAACCCAGATTCAAAGTTGGGATAGGATGGAACAGAATGTGACAATTTGCTAATCTTTTTGATAAATACTGCATTGGATACAGTATAAAGACAAGTATATTTAACGTTTTACCTCATCACTGATTTTTGTAAGTATATGCTTATTCTGAATTTGATGCGGCAACACATCTTAAACAAGTTGGGTCAGGATAGGAGCAGCTGACTGGGAAAGTTATGGAATGCTGACCAACACCAGTTTGGACCATTCCACAGGTAAAGAGGTTCACTGGTAAAAAAAAAAAAAAAAAAGGCATTAGCATCATGGTTGGCTATCAACAGCGAATCCTCGAAAGGCATTCACAAGGAAGGAAGGGGCGAGGTTCACCACTCAGCAAAAAACATGACTACGACATGTTACGACACTACGACTCAGCAACACTGTGTAATACTGTTGTTGGTCTGAATGCCATTTTTATTTAGATTTTATTCACGCTCCAAACGTTTTTTCAGAGCAGCATTACAATGACGTGATTTTTTTCTACTGCTAGACTGAGAGCTATATGTTTTTTGCAGAAATGGAGCGAAGCCTGTGAGTTAGTTCAGGCAGACAACTTGAGCTGCACTGCTGCCAACACACACATGTGCACATGAATCAATCATCATCAACACTCCCTCCCAGTTTGGCGGTCTATTCAAATTACACAATTTCCCATCACTCCCTTTACCTGTTAATGCTACTGCTGCTCCTCGTGCATATTGCTAAGTTTTTCTCATCACTCCCCAATATATCCATATAAACATATATCCATATAATCTGTGGGGAGTGATGAGGTTGGAGCCTTTATACCAAATTTTAAATATGTTCTGCTGTTTTAATAATAAACATTTCAAATCGTGAAGTTGTCTGACTGAACTAACTGTAAAGTTTGACAAATATATCATCATGTTATGATGTAATGGATCATGTTAACCTTCTGGGTTGGACCCCATGTATCTTCTAACTCGGAAGCTGAAACTCAGACACACTGATCCAGTTGAAATTAATGTGGGCCAGGTGTGTAAAGTGGGGGGGACAACAATGTCCCCTTCCCTTCTCCATAACCCTGTACTTCTGGTGCAGTTTCGGACTATTTTTTTGTCTTGCACCTGTATCATTGTTGGATGTGCGCACACAAGTCCACTTTTTTGTTCGGACAACAGCCAATTTTGAATTCAGCTTTCATTTAGATCTCAACCTGTAGAGTGTGAGTCCACACTGACAAAGTCAGTCCACTAATAGACAGATATAGAAACACCTGGCAAAACACACACACACACACTCACAAGCTGAAAACAACAGCAGCCATGCTGTTGTAAAAACCAGCAGTAAATACTTTCTAACTTTGTGTGTAATGATTATTCACAGCATCTGGGGGCATCTAAGAAGGACTGAGTACATTAAGTGCTATCAGTTGTGTGTCATCCTGCTGTGTGTTTGTTGGTGTGTGTGTGTGTGTGTGTGTGTGTGTGTGTGTGTGTGTGTGTGTGTGTGTGTGTGTGTGTGTGTGTGTGTGTGTGTGTGTGTGTGTGTGTGTGTGTGTCTGGGAAGCTGCTGTTCCATCTCACATCATCACTCAGGAACCGCAGTGAACATCAAACACAAGTCAGCAGTGACCATGAGCTCCACTGTACATTATACGAGTCAAGGCAAATGGAAATAGAAACCTGAAGATTAATGTGAAACCATAGGGTAGGTTTAGAATTCCTAATAACATGACGAGGTTATGTAAGAATGTATATGTGAAAATCTTCTCTCCATTGTATATATATGGTGGGGATTAGCAGTGGGAATGTTGAGGTTTCCTGGCAGAAGAAAAGCTGCAGAGCTGTCTTTGCTCCAGCTGCCCAGAATCCATGACCTTGGGTGGGCTAAATTGTTTCCGTTGGCCTGCTTTGTAGCAGAGTGAGTCTCTCTGTACTTCTGCCAGATCAGTTTGGCAACCAGACCCCTTCAGTGACTCTGTTGTTGTCCTTCTGCTGCCCTGCAAAGGTCAGAAGAATTAGCACATACCTTTCAGCTCCACAAGGGTACAAGTCATGGCCTCAGAGCTATTTCAGTAGCATGCATAGCTGCCATTGTCACAGAGGACACTTTTCAAACAAGAGCACATACTGTGACAAGTTGGCATTGGAACTCAAACACACTGAAACATTATTCTAAATGAAAAATGTGAAGAATAGGTATATTAATCTCTAAGGTTGAAAAGGTTATGTATGTATTAAGGTGCCATTTGTAAGATTTTTTTAAGCATTTCACTTTAAAACATTTGGTTTAAAACATTGAAAAAATTTACAACAAAATGTGAAGAAATAACAGAGTTGAGATTATGTCAAAAATGTTTATGTATTGTGTGGCATGCATATCTGCAGAGGTTAGCAGCTTGCCTCACCTGTCCTGTCTTGTAATACCACTTTGTGCCTCTAGAGACTGTTGTCTGATACTCCTCCCTAGTTTCAGCTAGGTGATGTACTGTATATGAGTTGTAAATTTATGTTTCACGAGTTCTCTTAGCATTTAGCCTAATAAGTAAATAAGAAAATTCACAAAATACAGTCAAACCTGTCTAAGAAGTCCAATCAAGGGACCAAAAAAAAATGGCCACCTCGGACAGGTGATCTTCTTATAGAGAAAGTATACCAATTCACGACAAAACGGAGACCCAACAGTTTCCAAGTTATAGTACTGTACTTTAATATTTATTCATTAAACATGAGCAAAGAATTATGGCTAAAATAGGCTATTTCCAATCTTTTTTTAATTTTATATGGTTTCTGGAAATCATCTCTTGACCTTAAGATTGGTGTCTTACGAACCCCAGTCTGGAACCGACAATGACGAGACTTTAATGTTGTTTAATGTTCTTTCTTAAAACATCATGACTTACCAACTTACCAATGATGGCTGGCTTCTCCTTTCCTCCTGCCATATTAGTGACAACATCATGGTCAGATGATCTTTTTCCTGCTTACCGTGCTACATTGTTGGTCTTTCACAAACAATGTCTTTGTTTACATCGTTTGGAAAACGTGTCCATACTCGTCCATGTTGTAGATATCCTCTGGAGAGTATCCGGCTATGATTTCTGGGATTTTTGACTGAAATTTTCAGAAAATTTCAGAAAATACAACCAAACACCTTCTCAATTCAGGTTTCTGTCTTGTACGGAACTAAGAAAAATTTAATTGCCTGGTTAACTTATTGTTTAGCACCCTTCATACAAACGAGGTATAAACTCACCACACCAACACTGTCTGGGTTTGTCTTTCCATAATTTCTTCTCTAGTCAAAATAAACAGATATATATAAACAGAAAATATTTCAACTCTACATGCCGTTTTCGTCCACTGGTGATGTCCAACTCTCTCGTTCCTCTACATCTTTGCCTCTGTCCTGTGTCTGGCGTGTCTTCTAGTCCTCATAGTCCACATCGGATCCACTGAAAATCACCCCCAGTCTTGGAGGCTGTGTCTGGTACCAGTCTGGTGTCCAACCATGATCACTGGGAGCCCAGAGGAACTGAGCTCCATGTATCATATCACTAGTTTCTTGCCAATAAAGAGCCTTACTCCATACAAATGAATGACAACACTGTTTTTTATGTAGGGCTGAAGTCGGTCTGAATGAAGCCTTATAAGAACATGAACAAAAAATCAAGCAGGAAACACTGCTAACATCAGCAAGCTAAGCTACCTAGCTTACAATATCATAGGAAATACAAACTTAACAGCACAGGGTACACCCAAATGTTAAATGTTGTGAAGAGACACACAGCTCTGATTACTCTGTTGATAATACACCAATCAGCCATAACATTACAACCATCTGCCTATAGTATTGTGTTGGTCCCTCTTATACCTAAACAGCTCTGACCCATCGAGGCATGGACTCCACAAGACCTTTGAGCTGTGCTGTGGTATCTGGAACCAAGTCATTGGCAGCAGATCTTTAAAGTCCTGTAAGTTGCGAGGTGGGGCCTCCATGGATTGGACTTGTTTGTCCAGCACATCCCATAGAAATTCGATTGGATTGAGATCTGGGGATTTGTGGAGGACAAGTCAACACTTTGAACTCCTTGTTGTGTTCCTCAAACCATTCTATTCCATTGCTCCGTGGTCCAGTTTTGACACTCAGCATGGTCTCTCTGACCGGTCTGGGGCTACACAGCCCCATATGCATACCTTATACTCATTTAAGGTGTTCTGACATCTTTGTATCAGAACCAGCATTAACTTTTTCAGCAATTTGTGCTACAGTAGCTCTTCTGTGGGATCAAACAACATGGGCTAGCCTCGGTCCACACGCCCTGGGCACCCATGACCCTGTTGCCAGTTCACAGGTGGTCCTTCCTTAGACCACTTTTGGTAGGTATGAACCACTGCAGTCTAGGAACACCCAACAAGACCTGCCGTTTTGGAGATGCTCTGAAGTAGTCATCTAGCCATCATAATCTGGCTCTTGTCAAAGTCGCTCAGATCCTCACGCTGTCTCAGATCCTCACGCTGTTTCCTGTTTCCAAAACATCAACTTCCAGGACAAAATGTTCACTAGCTGCCTAATATATCACACCCACTGACAGGTGCCATTGTATCAAGATAATCAATAATGGTTACTTCGCCTGTCGGTGGTGATGATGCTATGGCTGATTGGTGTGTGTGGACTGGTTTCATTGGGGAAAACTTGTAGTAACTCAGACGAGTACCAAACATCTTAGCTCTCAGTTTTCCCTCAACCACTGCCATGAGACACGTTCACTCACAACCTCTCGGCTGAATGTGTCCATTACATTTCCATCTGATGAACATTTGGTCAGTCTCCCACCTACTTCTCTTGAAGCCCACATGAGAGTCAGCGTCCTTCAGTGAATGTCCTCTGCGAATAGAAAGACTGATTAACTGTGTTTGGAAATGTAATAGTCATTATTCTTGTGTATTTAATCATCACATTTTGGTACAATTTCAAACGTTGTTTACTGTAAATCATTAATGTTCCTCTACCTTCAGTCATTGTCTCCACAGATGCTTTTTTGTGTACCTCTCCTTTAAGACATACTGCAAAGTCTCTGAGCTTACACTGTCGGCTGATCTGCTTCGGTTCAACCTTACATTACATTAGCCCATGGTTAGTGACAAGTTGAATAACACTAATGAGACCTGAGCTGAGCCAACTGATAAATAAATCATGGTGCTCAGATGTGTGGAACTGAATTTTTATGTCCAGGCAGCTGCATAATATCATTTTGATCAATTTCATAGAGACTCCTGTGTGAAGTAACAATGACCTCATCGACTGAGACACAGGTGGAAACTGACCTTAAAGTTAAACTGATGAGACACAGGTGCCATCTTCTATTACACACACTATTCTTATGGAGTTAGCTCGCAGCTCGCAGTCGTATCAGGCTGTAAGAATAGCAAAACCATCAGCAGGGTGATTGTTCTGACAAAGACTTAGTTTTATGGCTGGTCAGTGGTGAACACTGAAGGCAGGCTCTGTCTCTGGGTCTAGGCTTTAAAGGTGTATTCTGCAGAGATTAGTATAACAGAACAACTAAGTCCTGAAGTGTTGCTTTTTGTTATTTAGGGACTTTTGTCATTTCTAGTTTTTTCTGTATCCATGGTTACAAATTGTGCTCATCCCTGTGGTTGGTTTTATTTCCAGAGCAGATCTCAAATGCTATTTAATATTTTTTCAAAAGACTTTGTACACACAACAATTATGTTGAAGTGGTGCCTTTGCTATTGATTAACATTTATAGTTTGGTTTTTTTGTTTGTTTTCCGTTTTGAATTTAGGCTCATTTCTGTGAATGGCATTTATCTCAGATGAGGGTTTCCTGGGCATAACTTCCTGAGTGTCCTGATGATTTCATTCTTGTTAAACTTGTCCTTCCTGTCCAATGATGAGGTTGGTTGTCTATTACAGCACTAGCCTGTACTCCCTGTGGCTGTTTCCAGATGTACCGGTGCATATTTTCACCATACTGAATCAGAAAGGCCCAAAGGTGCAGAGGGACGGACGCCAGTGTGTCATCTGTCCTTGTCAACCTAGCAGCTGAACTAATAGATCTGCTGCCAGATAGACAGGGAGTGTGGATCAGCCTTTACATGTGCAGCTGGAGAAGGCGAAGAAATGCTTGGACTCTGTGCAAAGGAGTAAATGTTTCCTTTTGTCAGCTAGTTTTATCAAAGGAAGACCTGGACCAAAAAAAATCTTGGAGCATACACTAATCACATCTGCACACACTTTTTCCATGTGGTCAGACCCTTTTTATTTTTCTGTCCAAAATGGAATCATTACATGTAAACACACATTCATCTGCTTAGAGATCAAACAATGTTTGATTAGGAAGAGACGAGGATCTAATGAGGCTTTGCGTGCACTGGTGAGAGAGGCCATTGATTTTAAAGGATCATGAGTTATTTAATGAGATCAGGTGTTTCCAAGAAAGAGGAGTCAATGATGAGTGTGTCCCTTTCAATAATACTAAACTGAGTATTGTCCAACCATTTATTTACATTTCCGATAAGCATTGTTTCCTGTTGCCTGACCAGTTAGACTGCAAAGTGTGTGTCAGAGCAGCAACACGTGCACACCTCAAAAATCTACACACGTCAAAATGTTGTGCAGATGCCTATGAATTATAGATTTGAAGCTTAAGCCTCCAACAGTGATTGTTTTGCCATCATTAGAGGGAAGTGAGAACATGTATGTGCACATACACACCCACACACACACACATACCCCATCCATGTATGTGGATATACACTCAACAAAAATATGAATGCAACACATTGGTCTTTGCTCCCGTTTTTCATGAGTTGAAGTAAAAGATCTCAGAGTTTGTCAATGCAAGAAAAGGTTTATTCCTCTCAAATGTGTTTAACTCCTTGTTAGTGAGTATTTACCCTGGATGGAGATAATCCATCCACCTGACAGGTGTAGCATGTAATTGAATGATTATTCCACATTGCATTTGTTGGGGACGATTATTTGGGAAAGCAGGACGGTGTATGTGGGTATGAGTATAACTAAAGCCCCTTTTATACGACCAGTTCAAGGCAACACCATAAGGCCTTTATTCCACCTCAGCTGGGGGTCATTATTGGTCCCTCTCTGAGCTGGCAGCAGACGTGGTCACAGAGTGAAAAACACCAAAAGATACAAGCATGAAATACTCAGGATCTCCTGCCATCATCATCATCATCATTATCATTAAAGAAAGACAGTTAGAATGAAGCTAATTAAGTTGAACCTGTTAATTGCAATTCTTGATAATTGCATATCTACATGTGAGAAAAAAAATATTTTCAAAACATTTCCAAGGTTTAATTTTCAACATTAATAAAAAATATAATGCTTTTTCCCAAAATATCAAACAATGTGACGGATACAACCGCAGTGTATTTACTGTAAATGATGCCCACAATATTTGACCGTAAATATCACATCACTTTCAAAAATATCTCTCAGATTTTTCACTTGACTAAAAATTAAGGGTTTAATGTGCTCCACGTTTCATGACAAACTGTACTTTGTTGGTACTTTTATTTCTTTTATGTTGCTGTTGTTCTCAGCTGCAAATTCCATCTCGACTGCCGTCATTTTCACAACCTTAAAAACTCTTGTTAGCCCCTCCCCTTTCTGCTATGTAGCCAAGATGGCGAGCATTGAGGGTGAGAAGTGTTTATCGTTCCACACTCAACTTTTGATCCGTTTTGAATGTGCCATCCGGGTACCTGTAGCATACTGCGTTTTGGCACCCTTAGTAGTGTGAACACACTCAAAACTGGCCAGGTTGAGTATGGAATTTGGAATACAGCATAAGTTCAACTTGTAACCATGGAAAGGAACAAATACAAACGTCAAAACGCACCACTCCTGTAGTTGGTTGTTGTGTGAGGAAAGTTTTTGAGTTATGCTCCAGAAACGTGACGGACCATTTTATTATCCCCCATCCTCTCTTTGTTGGTGGAGGGGGATGATAAACAGTGGACTGTGATGAAACTTAAGTCTGCATTATGAATACCTGCAGTACATGTGACCCGGAGGCTGTCAGAACTAGCTGCACCACCTACAAGCATCTTCGCTGTCAGATGTCAGTCACCGAGGTGGTAAACCTCACACCAAGTTGACTATTTCTGCAAGGCAAATGATTGGCTTATTATGGAAGACAAGAAGACAAGTTAAATCCTTGGGAGTACACTGTGGACAAGAACTGAAACTAATGAATGAATGGGGTTATTGTTTGGAGATGTGTTTCAGACATGATCATTAAAAATAACAACCAAGCCTCAGGAAAAAGGTCAATGAATGTAAAGAATCACTTGCCAAACATACAATTAGCTTCTAACTATCTACATGCATATATAAAGTCATGTCATTTCATGTAGCTGCTGACTCTGCAAAACAAAAAGGAGTACAATTGCAAAGATGCTGCTTTTTGTTGTTGTTGTTGTTGTTGTTGTTGTTGTTTTTGCCCTATGCCAGCATGCTATACAAAACAACACAAATAAAAATAATTGCAGTTTTTTAATTCAGTGTAAAAGAACAAATGTCACAGAGAGAGGGGTCTTTGTGATCACTATATAAAAAGGGTTCAAACTGCAGTGTATGTGTTTTTGATAAACATGTTACCAGTACAATGTGGCTCATTGATGGAGTTTTAATAGTTTTAATAGCAACAGCAGTGGAGCTCTATGGAACAGACACCAGACTTTGCAGGAGCAACCCTTTGTCGCTGTTTGGATCTCATGGCATTTGACAATGAAACAAATGTAGAAACCACCAGATTTACCTTTTGACAGATCTGAAATCAGAACAACACTGTCCACTGAGACAAAGAAGGTTCTGAAAAGTCCATTCTAATGGTCCTTATGAATGGTTCATGAACGTTAAAAGAGAACCTTGCTGATCCGGCCTTTGTTCAGTTTACCACACATTCCTGGGATAAATGGAACCATATAAAATATTAGAATGCATTAAAAGTAAAAAAAAAAAAAATACACACCCCATTTTGTGGTTTTTTAGTGATTAATTATTCTCCAGTAAGAACAAAATACTTTGTCTGACTGGGTTGTCTTTGGATCTGATAACAATCTGAGCTGGCTGGAATTCCCAGGAATTCCAGTTGAGGAGACACGGAGGAGCCATGTCTCACTGGGCAGGTTTCTCTGTCTCCCTTTCAGTGACTGGCTGTGCTGACAGTTCCCATCAACACTCTCACCGCTGCTCTGCTTTCCACATGCCCACCAACACACACTCTGTGCATGTACATACATACGCTCACACTCAATCACTCATCGTCCTCTGACTGCCATTTGGTCTTATCTCACACAGGTAGTCATTAGGAAAATCTCTATGTACATAATAAAGCATTGCATGCGAAAGCATATGAGCATCACATGTAGAAGTATTAAATGTGTCAGATGGTGTAATGCAAGCAGGTTGTTTATGTTGTTTTTGCTCAACCTGATACTCTTGTGTGTTTTCTCACACTCTTGGCTCAGCCCTCTCGGTGTGCTGTCTCTTTTTTCTTATCAGTGAATTCCTATCAGGTCAGCCAAACATGTCAGAGTACAGTGATCTGAGACATTTCTCTGCTACTCTGCTCAGCAAGGCTCGGCAGGCCTGGAAGAATGCTGCCCTCCCATTGCAATGACTTCAGTGATTACAATATGCTTGTGTGTTTGTCAAAGGTATGTGTGGGTGCACTGTTCTGAGAGCAGTACATGTAGATGTCTATGTAAACACATGAGTGGCAGAAATAGAATAAACCAGTGCATAACAATGCCAGTATCAGGGATGTGCAGTTTGGGGAGGCAGTGCCCCGCACCAACCTAAAAGTAAATGTTGAGACAACATGATGCTTGTATTTGTCATCATTTCTCTATGTTCATGAAGAGTTTATGTTTTCGCACCTGTACGTTGTTTGGTTTGCCTTTTTCTTAAGATTACAGGACTACTAGATGGATTTCTATGAAACATGATGGAAGGATGGAGCATAGGCCACTACAGAACCCATTAAATGTTGGTTCAATCGGCTTTAAGGCGTAACATTAACGTTTTCCCTAATTACGCCATAAATTACCAAGCCGATTTTCCTTTGTGGAGAAAGGGAATACTGGAACCATTTGCAAGAAATGTTGTGGAGTGGTGGGGCATGACATAGTTTAATGATTATTTTTCACTGTATGTTTACATTTTTCCTATCTGTTTAACTTCCTTTTTTTTTTTACACATATGTAAGTCAAACTACTCAGAATAGTTGCCTTAAAAGTTCAGTATGCCACAGTCTGCTCCTACACATTAACTTTCCAGAACGCTGAGGCAGATGCTATCTGTACATCTATCTACAATAGGACCAGTATTTTCTAAGATATATGCATTCCTAGTCGTTTCCTTCACTGTGGTAAATAATCAATATTCAGGCACACACTGATTCCATGACAGGCTGTTCCATGTCACATAATGTGGTATTCAATATTTCTCTGCACAGACTGTCCTCTTCCCTGCCCAACTAATAGTAGTGAAACAGACGTACGTGTGAGTGAGTGTGCTGTAAGCTACTGTGACTCAGCAACAAGTCAGGAGCCCAGGCTCTGATTGGCCAACAAGTGAAAGAACACAGCCTCTGCTGGCCAACAAGTCAGGAATACAGCCTCTGATTGGTTGACCAGTCAGGAACACATCCTCTGACTGGCCAACAAGTCAAAGAACACAGTCTCTGATGACCAGCAAGTCAGGAACACAGCCACTGATTGGCCAGCAAGTCAGGAACAGAGCCTCTGATTAGCCAACAAGTCAGAAACACAGCCTCTGATTGGTTGACCAATCAGGAACACAGCATCTGATTGGCCAACAAGTCAGGAACACAACCTCTGATTGGTTGACCAGTCAGGGACACAGTCTCTGATTGGCCAATGAGTCAGTGTCACAGGCTCTGATTGGCTAACAAGTCAGGAACACAGCCTTTGATTGGCCAAGGAGTCAAGAATACAGCCTCTGATTTGCCTCAAGTCAGGAACACATCCTCTGATTGGCTAACAAGTCAGGGACACAGCCTTGATTGGCCAAGAAGTCAAGAATACAGCCTCTGATTTGCCTCAAGTCAGGAACACATCCTCTGATTGGCTAACAAGTCAGGAACACAGCCTTTGATTGGCCAAGGAGTCAAGAATACAGCCTCTGATTTGCCTCAAGTCAGGAACACATCCTCTGATTGGCTAACAAGTCAGGAACACAGCCTTTGATTGGCCAAGGAGTCAAGAATACAGCCTCTGATTTGCCTCAAGTCAGGAACACATCCTTTGATTGGCTAATAAATCAGTAACACAGCCTCTAATTGGCCAACAAGTCATGAATACAGCCTCTGATTGGCCAATAAATCAGAAACAGCCTGTGATTGCTTGGCAGACTCAACCCAAGACACTGTGGATGGCCAGTTGACAGCCAACAACAATAATTGTTTCCACCACTGAACGTTACAAAGTAATCTTCTGCTTTAACTAGACACAGATGTGTTGTAAGCTTGCTTTTCAGGACCTCTTATTGATTAACCAAGCAATATAAACTTTGCCTCTGTATCACATTCATTTGTTGGTGACTTTTGAAACTCCTAGAAACTAAAACTAGAAATTGTTTGCATGAATGCATTTAATAATTTCCTGCCTTTGCTGCTGAAAATGTCATTCTCTGTCTGGCCACATAAAAAAAGAAGACAACCTGTGCCAGAGTCAATGTCCCGACCATGACAACACATCACTGCCATGGTCCCTTTGCCCATAGTATGCCACTAAGACATTAAGGCTACAGGGGTGACTTGGGACATTCACATTACTGAACGCTTCACAATAATCAATCCTGATAACATCCTAATTGTGATACGTTTTACTTCGTTATATTTGTCTGACAGCCGTAGTTAGTAACAGCAGTTTTGAAATGACATTATTTCTAACCTTACACTGTAGCCTCTAAGCTAAATGACTTACCTTACACACCATCTGAGGAAGTTCAAACCCATGCACATGCGCTACTAGACACGATCAGCAAGATCTCACAATCTCTGCATAACTCATTGGTATGCTACCCGAAGTTGCAGCTCACACAACAAATAAGTGTTAAACAAGTGTTGCAGCGTTCTTCTAACAATTGACGAAGATTTGTTGTAAAACATTTTTAAAAAATAAAGAAAAATAAAGAATTTTTTTGTAGAACATATGGTTGTGAGTGCCTCCAGCTTTCACACCCACTGAAAAGAACATAAACTGAGTCATAGAGCCTTTTATCTGTATGGAAATGGAGCAATACCACCGGAAATGTTAGGGGGCAGTGTAGCTACAAGTGAAGCAAGGCACGACAAATGTGTACGGAAACAACAAAGAAGAAAAAAGTGAAGGCCTCATGTCTGGATGTATTTAATGACCTCACAGATCACCGCCAAGTATTTTACCTCTGCTTTTGCTGCTCTGTATTTACTAGGTAAATTATCACAAAGTCCCTTACCGTAGCCATATTTGTTGTTGTCGAAACTTTCGACTCTTCACTGCCCTCTTATGGATGTATCGTTGCCAACGTAAAATATGCGTGGAAAGATGAATGCATTGACAGATACACCGGGCAGATCTATTTCTGTACATAAATGGAGCATAAATTAGCCTTAAAGTTTAAATCTTCCCTGTAGCCTCTAAGATTGTGTGAGTGTTAGCACACATCCCATCTGAGGAAGGTGCACAAGCTTGAACGTGTATACATTTACATTATGAGATCAGCAAAAACTCGCAATCTCTGTAGACCTCAGCACCTACACAGAAACAATGATTAGATACGGCAGAGGCACTTCTTGGTGCAAATTCACCAGAGCTCTCTCTGGTCGGTGAACACTGATGTATGCAGTCATCCTGGTGCATGAACTCACATTTGAGCTTGGACACCATTTTTCAGAATGAATAGATGAAAAGTTGGACGTGTTTTCTCAGCGTCATGTCTCTGGTTGTTGGTTGCAGATTGGAGTTTATGACTCCTTCCTACTAGCACTGATTCTATGCTTATTAACAGTTCTGAGTTGCAACACTAAGAATCTGCACACTACTGTGACGTGTCCTGTGTCCTTTCACTATAACTCTATTAATGTTAACCAACATGGTGACATGGAGTCATGGAGTTGGTTCTGTGCTGAGGTTAGGCAGACTTCTCAGTTTTTCTTTTTTTTCATTCAGGCTTCCGACCTGAAACTCATTTAGTCAGAGTAATTAGAGGGTTGTGTCACTGGCACTTCTGGATTGAGCAATACACTATAATTCTGGTCAGAGTGCATTTCTTTCTACTCCCACATGTCATTTACCACACACTGAGCTTCACTCATTCACCAATATGCTCATTCATGCACACACACACACACACACACACACACACACACACACACACACACACACACACACACACACACACACACACACACACACACACACACACACACACACACTTTGTGGTTACACTACAGAACAGCATATCTCCAGTCTGTCTGGTTTCTGTTCACACATGCAATCAGAGCGTTGTCTGCTGAAAGACTGCAGTTTGGCTTCTTAACACGGGAGAGCACACACACACATCCACACACATCCACACACACACACACACACGGGATGGGATTCAACATTTTACGTCAATCCAAAAGCGGTGGACTGACGGACTGACTCGAGACACGTGTTGCCCTTATTAAATTCAAATAAAAAAACAACCTAATCCGTCATTTTAAACATTATTTTTGGTCATTTGTCTTGAGACTGCTAGCAGATTGGCTCAATCCCAATTCTGATACTTATTGGAAACCTATAGAAATAAATGTAGTTGACCATCACAGGCTGGAGGATCTGATTTATTCTAATGTCCCTGTTAAGCGAACTAAGTTACAGTTTGGACCTGTAATAAGTTTTCTTCTTTCCACTTGGTGTATTGCTGGGAAGAATCTAAAAGCTCATGTAGATGGCACCTTAACAGTCCAATCTTTAATGATTATTCTCTTCTCATACCCAGCCTGGAGCTCTAAAGGTATCTACACTTTTGCCAACACATATAATGAGTGTGGGTTACGCAACTTTAATGACTCTTCCTTTTTTCTGTATCTCCAACTTCGATCTTCTATGAAGTACCATGGAACACTTCACTTATTGCCCATCCACTGCACTCTGTTCTGTACAACAAGGGTCGGAACAGAGGTCTGGTTTCTCAACTCTATTCCCTCTTCTGTAAAACATCTTATAAATCTCTTCCCATCACCACTGTATGGACTAAGGAACTGCAGCATTATATTGGAGAGGATGAACTTGACTGGAACAAAATATGGTCTTCGATTGTCACTGCCTCTAAAGATCCAGACCATCAGCTGATCCACTTCAACTATATTCATAGGACTTATTTGACCCTGAGGAAGAGTTATGTAATGAAACGAACAACATCTCCAAAGTGCACCTTGTGCCCAGATGGCCTCACAGGAACTTCTGCATACATACAGTATGTATTGGGAATGTAAGATTGTGAAACTATTTTGGGTTGAAATTTGTACCACCTTATCTGATGTACTAGGTCTGACTGTGCCATGCTCTCCCACTGCGCTCCTCTTAAATGAAATTTCCTTTTTACAATTGACGTGTGACTTAACATTTTCTCCTATTGGGCATTACTGCTGCAAAGAAGATGCTGGCGTTAAGATGGAAACCCTCACATACACTTACTAATTGTCAATGGCTTAAGACATACAATGACATAATTAATATGGAGATATCAGTGGCAAGAATACATGGTGCTGAAACTAGTACTATTTCTAAATGGCAAGCAATGGTGGTTAAGATGAGGAAATGTTGTAAACAGCCCCTTTCTATTGTCTAAGAAGTTATCCTACAGGTAGTGGTGGAGATCCCAGAGTGGGGGGTGGGCATCGCCACTAGGGGTTGTTCTGAATTTTGTTTTGTGTTTTGTGTTTTGTGTTGTCTTTTGATTTGTGTTTTGTTTTACTTTAAACTTCATTAAAAAAATTGATCACAAAAAAAACAACCTATATAAACGTGACAGTTGTTAAGCTTCCCAAAGGAAAGGCAGGGACGACTCATCCAGGTATCACTCATCACATTAACATTCCTGTTTAAGATGTGTGTCAAGAAGCGGGACTTCTCTAACAAAGAAGAAGAAGATAGAGCGTGGGAACAAACAAGGAAATATACTAGAAGTGAAAACAACAGATCAAGAAAAGTAGCATTCCTGTCACAAAAGATGAGAATCGAGGAGACAGAGTAAAAAAAAAAAAAATGCAAGTGGGTTCAAGAAACGCTGATGGTATAAACACATTTGACTCACAGGATGAGTTTCATGAAGTTCATTTCTATAGCACTATATCTACATAGAGTGTTAAATGGACTATTGTCTATTGTATATGCTGATTAGTATATCCAGTCAAGGCCATTATATACCTACTGGTGAGAACAATATTGAAGTCAGACTTCAGTATTTCCTTTTTTTACTGTTCCTAACAATTGCACTTAAACTACTATAACTGGGTGGAGGCATGGGGCATGTGTCCTGGAAGAAATCATTACATTTTGGAGTCAATCTGGATAAAGGGATGAATCCATGAATTTCTTTCACATCCTTCAACATTGGTAGATAGGGCTGATGGATTTTCCTGAATCTTGGTGGAAGATTGGGGCTTGTCCCAAAAAATGGAAACTTTGAATTTTGGGGCCGATCTGGATACGGGGGTGGATTCATGATTTTTTGTTTTTTTGATTGACATATCTTGCTGGAATTTTGGATGGTTTCATTTGATTGAAAGGGACGGTTGGGCCTTGGTGGAGGTATGTGCTCAACATTTTAATCTGCTTTTTCCATTACAAGGCTCTGCTCCCTACTCTGAGTTAGCATGTTCTTGTGTTATCTTCCACAGGCCAACTGGAAAATGAGTTGGCCAGCGATGATAATACATGTATATATTTAGGTATTAGACTTTTAAGGTTGCTTTCTTAATCTGTTGCTAAATTGAGACCTCTACTTCTTATCTCTCTACAGAGGCACTCCACTAGTTCCTGTCACCAGCATCAGAATCAGTTTCCTTTCCTCCTCAGTGCTGACACACTGAGACAGTCTGACAGGGTCCTCAGTCCGTTGGCCTCCTCTGATCCAGAGGTCACATTACTGAAAGGCCTGAACCCTGCCTGGATGGATGTAATCAATCACAACTGTAACTTAAGCTCTGCCTTTGTTGTGTTTTTCTTCTACTGTTTGATCGTCAGGCAAAGCGGCTGGGAACCGAGCAAATGACATGACATACAACGACATCTGCTACTGTCTATCCAGGCTGGAAGGGGGATCCTTCTTCTGTTGCTCTGTCTGACACTTTATAAAAATGTTCTTAAGGACAGAGGAACTTTTCATAGATTTGACTGTAAATCCCTTTTAATTTTGAATCATTAACCTCCCATTTAATTTGGGAACTAAATCAGTAGCCATGACTGTATACTCCCTGTTATTCTTCTGAGGCCCCGTTTACACAACCACGATTTTGCTGAAAATGTTTGCGCAGTTTACTGACTGTCAGGATCCATAAACAAGCAGCTAAATATGAGGACATTTGGTTGTTACAAGAGACACTGTGGAAAACAAGTATTAGCACAACACCTACACCTACTGTACAAATGAGTTGCAATTACCTCCGCCAAGGAGGTTAAGTGATCGGTTCGGTTTGTTTGTCTGTTTGTTTGTTTGCTTGTTAGCAGGATTACGCAAAAACTAATGGACGGATTTGCATACAATTTTCACCAAAGATGGACCCTAGTATATCCTAGAGGTGTTTACATTTTGGTGATGATCCAGTGAGAGACAGGACTGATAAAGCTAGAATAAGGGCCTGTGTCCGCCAAAGTTTTTTTTTCCCAGCTGAAAATGTCAGGTGCGCTTCTGAAAATGCCCAGCTTGGGGCGCTTGAGATTGCTTTGGAGGCGCAGCATTTTCCAACTCTCAGAGACCACAAAAAACGCTCAAACGTTCAGCGCTCAGCACAGAAAAGACTCAGTGCCTCGTCATGCTGTTGGCTGTAGCATAGTGTAAATACATAGTGCTCATATGTTTTTCCATTAGGAAATACATTTATTAAATGGTTGTAATGGATGAGGCCTACTGTCTTTTGAATTTGCAGTATACATGGATTTTCAACTAAACAGGAAATGTATGCATCACCAGGGCAAATTTGTCAGAGGTTAATGGTGAGGCTAAGAATAGCGTCTACTGTGACACGCGATTCCAATAAATACATGGATTCAGAGGAAGAGGTGCAAAATGCTGCAGTCAGTTAAATGCTTGACTGTATGGTCATAATACACCTTCAATCAGCCAGACAGAAATAATCAGTGAAGTCAGCCCCTGTTGTGTGAATATGAAAATCTATAAATATTTAATAGACTTACAGTTTTTATTTTCATTTAAACAAAGTCTATATTTTTGAATAGTGTACTACTCAAAGATAAACACACATACACACACTGTAGTGCTGACCATGTATTTGAGCCGGTATCTGGCAGTCCACAGTGAATTGGGAGAGGACAACGTCAAGTGAAACAAAACACTGGTTTAAATCTGGGACAAGCCTTTCCCACAGGAGCCTGTGAATAATATCATTCAGCAGTACAGAGAGCTCTACTCACCAGTCCAATACGTATGTATGTGCTTGTAAGAATGGGCAGAAAAAGTTTCACCACATCGGCTAGAAATATATGCAGAATGTAAAACATCTAATTTTTCCTCTCCTGGATGTCTTGTTTAAGAGGCGCATGGGAAAATAGAGGAAACGGACAGAGAGGTGTGAAACGTCAGAGAGAGGGAAACTGTGTGCAGAGATGTTCCACATTGTGGTTTAATATAGATGCTATTGTTTCTGGTTCAGTTCATCTGTTGGTATTGGTCACTTCTTGCCAGATAGCTGTGAAGATACCTGCGGCCATGAAAAGATGATTGTATTGACCTTTAATCTAGAGGCATCATCAGGACAAAGCACTTTATAAAAACATTCATACTCTCAAGAGGTGGAACCATTTCTATTGTAGACATTAGAGGACCTTTTATCCAGTTATATGCAGAAAGAGATTTCTTTTGACCAGAAACATCATGAAGCTTCTGTTGGCAAGAGGCTCAATCATGTAGGGACCAAACACAGGACTGGATTATAAAGTCTATATTCAAAACTCACTCTGAGTCAATTCTTTCCCTGCAGTCAGGGACTAATTTTATATAAATAAACATCTGTTACATTCAGGCCCTTCAGGCCCTCCTCAACCAGGAAAGATTGGCTGGCCAGACCTCAGCAACAGAGTAGGTCATACTCACGTCAACAGGGTTGTGTAATCACTCTCACTGCCAGAGGAGGGAGACAGATGTCCCACACCGAGTTAGAAACTACTTATCGTCAAGTTATTGAGTCTTACAGTCTTTCCAAATATACCACAATCTTCCTTCCTCGTAGATCGCTGTTGATGGACTGACTGAGTTGTAGCTATACAAGAGGATGTTAGCCAGACCAGTGCACTGTGGTGGATCGGGTGGGGTAAGTCATAAAAATTACCATTACCATTAACAGGGGATGTGCTGCAGGTGGGTGATATAATACATCATGAATGAGAAAAAAATATTGATTGCATTACCTGCAGTGATCGCCCTCTAAGAGAGATGTATGATCATTTTGTAATAATTAGGTGTTTTCCTTTATCAGAAAGATTCACGTATAATCAATAGTCAGTCCTGGCTGAAGCCCCAGCAGCCTGACACTGACGACACAGATTCTATAAAGATTCTTTCCTGACTCCACACCAAGAAAAAAACTTTCATTTATAATTGCTTCAGCCCCAACTAAGGGACTTCAGACAGCTCCCTCTGGTAACACTAAAACTTTGTTACTTTAACAATGCCATCAAACCTGAGGATTGTTTGTATTACATTAAAACGTACAGTAAATCAGTCAACACAAAATCAGTACACAGACAACCCAAATAATAAGGGCGACAAACAGAGAGTGTAGTTTGTCGTCAGGAGAACAGGTTTGGAGGTTTGTCTGTCTATCCTAAGACTATGTCCAGATATAGGATATGGTGTACTGGCTCTGTCTCCATAGTTTGACAGGATGATGGATTGTTGTGTTGTAACGTGGAGAGTTGAGCCTCAAGGGTAAGCACCACAACAGAGCTGGATAAATCATTGACAGGAAAGGATTGCTAGCTGTTTTTACGTAGAGATTACATAATAGCATAATAACCCTTCTCTATCTATCTTCTTTATTTACACTGAACAAACCAAAGGCTGCATAATGCTGCTCCATGTGTGGCTTTAGACAGCATACTGGTGTTCGCAAGCAAAAGAGGTGTGACATAAAACACAGTAGCCTCGTTATCTATTGTGACGTTTTATGTGTTGATCCGGGCTTCATGACAACAACAATCATTTTAATCAGGAGAGCCTGATGGTCAAAGTAAATAAGAATGTTTATTACATCAAATGATATGTAATGATTAGTATGTCAGAAAGTCTTTGGTGTCAGAAAATCTTTGGTGTCCGAAAGTCTTTGGCGCTTAGACTGTTCAGTGAGATTGAGATCGAAGGACATCTGTCCTGAGCAGCAGCAAGATGTATATCCCCCCTTGGAGTCCAGACACTGGTGGTGGTGACTGATGACCCTGGTGAAGCTGATGAATGATGAAGTTGGAGAATCTTTGAAGACTGGGTGCTGATGGGGAGGTGGAGGGTGAGCAAAACAGCAGCATTAAAGATCTAGAGGAACGGAGAGTCATATTTTTAAAAAACAGCAGCAACATGATAGGCTGACAATGAAGGTGTGTCGCTGTGCCATTGGATAGATATGACTGATGAGAACAGCTGATCACTCAATTGATGGCCCCAGACCTTGAAAGCAGGAAAATAAGACTGAGCATGTGTGAGAGGTGTGAATGACAGAACAGCATGAGAAATAAAGTATAGACTGAGTGTCACTTCCTGTTATATGGTGGCTTATATCATCCTCTGCTCAGAGGATAACGAGCTCCTCGCAGAGTTTTCCCAATTGGTTTATTTTCTTTGAGTTAGCTACTAATTGCTACTAGCTACTTTTTTAAATCTCCCGGTTGTGGGTTGCACTCATAACATTTCACCAAAATGTCATACCCTCGTCCTTTCCTACCTCCTCTGCAGCTCGCTCCTTTATTACAGAGTGACGAGTTGGCGCTGTTCCTACATCTGCTGCTGGCTCACAGGTGGAACAACAAATACACTGAATACACTGAAAGGTGAGGTGCAATAAAGGCACAACAGTCCAGCTTTAAACAGGCTGTTTAAAAGGCTGTAGTTACCTTACACTGATGCAGGTAGAGAAACGTCCTCACTTCAAGTGTTCCTTGAGTTTACTGTAGTAATCTACTACAAACAGCTGCAGAACCCCACATGTTAATGAATAAAGGGACACAGATATGTAATTACACATGTTAAAACACACAGTGCAGTGTAATTAGACTGCAGTTACAGTAGGAGAAGTAAGTTATCATCAGCCTACATCTATAAGCTCTTAACACAACATCCTGCTTGTGGTCTCACCTCTGGAGCCATGAGGGTGTTGAGAGACATTCATGCCTGTGCACACACCCTGACACAAGGAAGCCCTTTCCTCCAGTATGCTGAAACATCCGGCATTGTGCTATGTGATAGAGCTACTTGTCATTGCAGCTAGCCCAGAGCAGCCGGATGAAAGATAACCGCACATCCAGAAGTTCCAGGGTTACTGCCAGAGGCCTGATCAGAGGAAGGAAAGGCGTGAGAAAATGAAGAAGAGAGGGGTGCAGCCCAGTGAGAGGTGTGGGAAGTCAAGGGCAGGGTAGTTACATTGCTGCAGAATGCATGGCGCAGTGTTGGAGCAACAGCTGCAAGCAGACAGGCCGCCTTCTCTGAATGCAACTGGAAGGATTTAACCCTGACGGTCCACTGATGGTTACTGCCCACCTGTTCATGCTCTTATACACACATTTCTTTTGATCAGGGCGTCTCAAAGAGGACAGCCAAAGGTCCCGCAAAGGTCCTGGCAGGGGGTTCAAGTGGTTTTAGCAGGTTTCCACGAGCCGTTGTGATGTTTCAGAGATTCCAAGGGTCCCTGAAGGGATTGTACGGATAACAGAAGACATACCAAAGATCCTAGACAAGGTTTCAGGGACATTGGTTGGATTCCAGGTGTTAGAGTATTTGGGCTGGTCAAATTTAGTTTGGATGTGTTTAACCTTTAACCACCCACTGTTCCACTCATGGAGACCTTTTATGAATAATGACAAAATGATTTAATTACTATCAGCTGTGGATTTGGTGGTGTCGGGTCAGACAGCTTCCACAGACACGTGGCTGTGTTTTCCCAGCTTTGAGAGATTTATAGCAGGCTGTGTGAACCAATCAGCACAGTGATTGCTGGCTGGTGTTTACCATGCTTTGTTTATTACCAGGACAAGGCCTGGAAGTTAAATCTAAAGCTCATAACGTGGGAGAAACTAAAAGATTGATTAAGAGTAAGACAGATTTTAATGATATCCAACCAAAAGCAGTTTATTTTGATAATTAAAGAAGTAAATAACTCTATAACCAAAAGCAAAAGATGTATCACAAATGTATCTCTCAGTCTTTTATCTAAGCCGACCACCCCGCTGTAGCATCTCATTCACATGTAAGGAACATCTAACAACATCATTCTGAGGTCAAATAACAAACATGGCTTTGTTGGTATTCACAGCTGTCAAGCTAGCATGTTAGCATTGGGAAAATTTGGCTGCACTTTCCATGCTGTTCTTGAGTGACTTATGGCATTAGCAATGCAGCCACCTGGCATTGTGGATGACTGTGCTTGCATAATGAGGAATAGGCAGGAATAGGAAGGCAGGTATGCGAGTGTGTAGGTAGACATGAAGGTGGGCCGTCCAATCAATTCATTTTGACCCACTGCCACAGATACTGGATTGTTTTGTTTTTCTTTTGGCAGAGCATTTGATTAAATGATTACAGTAGGTGTAAAGAGAACTTCAACAAATATCATCCTTCTAAAATACATTCATCAACTAGTCTAGCACTAAGTAACAGAACTGGAAATTGAATGAACTAATAAGCTGGTGGGCTGCAAGACGTCAATAGTATGTTTGTTTCCCCACTTTAAACTTTAAAACTAGTTCAGTTGTTTTAATTTATGCACACCATCCCTCAAACAGGGTGCTCAACGGTTTAAGTCGCAGTGATGGGCTGAGAAAGTGGACGGGGTCTCTGTTGATGTTGTGTCCAGTGGCCTTAGGCCCCGTTTACACGACAATATTTTTGCTGAAAGTTGAGAAGTTTTTTTTGCGTTTTCAAAACCTTCTGCGTTCACATGGCATTGTTTCTGAAATGATCCCCGTACACACGGATCCACAAACACGACTGAGACTGAGTCTGTATGGCAAGGCAGTAGTTGGTGGTGTGACTTTTAAAAATCAACACCACAGAATAAGATCTCAGCGGTGGTTCAGCAAATCTACATTGGAGTAGAGTTAATATACTCAACTGAGTCTGCAGCACAAACAAAACCAGACAGTCCGACGTTGTATGTTTGTTGTTGTTCTGGTCATAGCAGGCAGTTTCCTGTCTGTGTACACTAATAAGGCTGGCAGGAAGTGTAATAGACATTTGTGAAGTGGGGTCATCATCGTTTCAGAGTTGCATTTTGCCCATTTACACGACAATGGTAAGGTGGCGTTTTGAAAAATTTCCACTCTGGAGATCGTTTTCAAAAGTTTGTGCTTTCACTCCCCGGTTGGTTTGTTGGTTGTTTGGTTTGTTGGTTTGTCAGCAGGATTGTTCAAAAACTACTTGACAGATTTCCACAAAATTTGGTAGAAGGATGGGTCATGTGCCAGGGAAGAACTCTTTTTCCCAGCTGTCTGGGGCATGGGTCAGGGAACCTGAACAGACAAGCATAGGATGATATGGTATACACTCTACTGAGTGTCATAGTTTGTTATCTGTTGAACTGGCATTTCCTTTTGCTTAATCAGACCTAAAACCGAGGGGAAAGAAAAGTTTGGCTGAGCTGTGAAGCACACTGGATATTGTGAACGTAAAATCAGTCAAGTCACAGACACATATATGATAGGCTTAATAAATTGTGCAGTGATGAAATCCTAACCACTCTGCGGTCAGGGAAAGCTGAGATAATTATAATGTATTTATTTCCTGATCACATGACCTACAGTAGTTGTGGCTGTCAGATTTTAGCACAGTGAGGCGCTGGTGTCTGATCTCACTTCCACCCACATCCTCCTCATTTTTCCTGCCCTCCCCGGATCGACCGTGAAGAAGGCAGTTCTAAACGCTGGGCTGTAACTTGAGTCTGAGCAGCTGCACTCCGCGCTCAGTAAAGTGAAGGCCTTTGAACACATCATTGCTTCAGTCTGAGACAGAGAGATAGAGCCAGTGTGATAGTTCATGCTTCAGAGTGGATGAACTAAAACTTTAACCAAAATCCAAACCAAACCAGCTGAGTGATTCTTGTGGGGAGGTGAATTCAAAAAGATAAAAGGTGTTACCCTTGGTAAGTATGAAAGGAACACACCTGCATACATGCAACTCGTATACATACGTTTCAGCCGTCGCTCTGCAGCTGCATTGCTCCTTTACACTGGTGAAAACATGGCTGTAGACGCTGTTGCTGCTCAGGTAGCATTTCAAATGTCTCACTGTAAACCATTCCAGACCACATGTTCACACCCCAGTCTCCTCTCTTCTGAACTTTGTGCATCCCTAAGGGAACGTTTCACCCAAAAAGGAAAATCAGTTATTTTCTTCTCAACACCATGGAAATGGAAAGTTGGATGAAGTTTCTTACAATGGTTGGGACTCTGTGGAATAAAGGGAACGTTCTCGACCTGCTCTTTCTGGAAAGTGCCCTCAGATAACTTTTGTGATTTGGTGCTATACAAATTTCTGGAGCTTCACAGCAGAACTTGAATCTAAGATAAAAAAAAAAAACAATACAAAACAAAACAACTGAAAACAAACATAAAACTTGAAAAGAACTCAGTAGAAACCATAAATCCGCCAAACGCCCAAGAGTCAAGACATGTATGCCATCAACATGGCCGTCCCAGGGTAATCGCAATGTTAAAGAAAGTGAAAAATCATCATGGATCCACGCCTTTATCCAAATCTAGTCCAAAATTCAGTGGTTCCCTCTTTGGGACAATGCCCACTCTCTCACCCAGTTTCATTCTAATCATTCTAGCAGTTTAAGCGTAAATGACAAAAACACTTGAAATGTCTTAATGACTTGAGATGTCTTATCTCGCCATGTTCAAATAATGTGGTAAAAATTCCTTCATCCTCCCCTTTATCTGGATCCAGTCCAGAATTTACCTTAAGTTAATTGGGCCTTTTGCCTTTACTTGTGTAGGAGAGTTGAAGATGAGACAGGAAATAGGGAGAGACAGTGAGGGGGTAGACATGTGGCAAAGACCTATGAGTGGGAATCGAACCCACAGCCACCACAGGAGGACCGCAGCCTCTGTACATAGGGCATGGTTAAAGCACTGCGCTATCTGCACCCCCATTGATTCCTGTCATTATTTTTCCTGACTTAATAATGGATGATTGTAATGAAATGAAAAATTATGATCTAATTTGCATTTGTGAGTTTTCCTAATATATGACTCAGAGGTCATCAATCTGTTGCATTGATTAACGTTCCTGCATGAAGTCATGCCTGAAATGTTGCTTATACATTACTGATAGTAAATGAAGTACTTTAATGAAGGAATCCCTGTTTTTTAATACATTTGTGTATCCTAAACATAAAGTGATATCAGCTGTCTGCATTCTATCCAAACAATATTTAAAGCTCAACAGATATGTTCTGCTGCTCTGTGCAGTGTTTGTGCAAACAGCCCTGCTCTAGTCTGTGTGCATACTGCACTGAATGAACGTTTGGCAAATAACAGCATTCTTGTATTTGTATTTTAGGAGTAAAACAATAAAAAACCCAGAAAGGCTTCAATTGGCTACAAAATAAAAATCAAAGAAATGGTGGGATGTGAGTGTATTCAGCTGTGTTCTAAGTAAAAGTGAAGGTACGTTTGATCATGTGCTTCCTGCATACAGGTTAATATCACACTAGATTATATTGTCATGAGCTCTAGTCTCTACCGGATCACTTATAGGCATAGTGTCCTATTCTGTGACAGCTCCTTTGAACTAGGTGGAGGAAGCTAAAAGGCTGGTGGGTGGGGAGGAGGTGTCTGAAGATATTATGAGCAGAGGAGAGAATAGGATGGTGGGAGGGAATGTGGAATAAAGGAGAGGTGAAGAGGAGGCCGGGACAGATCATATCAGATGACAGCACTTCCTCCAGCAGGAGATGACCTGTCTCAGAAACTAGTCATTTCTGCTCAGACACGGGGCCTTCAATCTGCTCTGATAAGAGCCTGACTGACTCCAGCACCTGTTCATTCAGGCCGCATAATGGGAGACAGACAAGCACAGACTAGCACTGACTGCTGTCAGGCCTCACATACTAATAGAAGGGTACAGTGGTCACGCTCTGTTTAACTGAACTCTCCTTCCTCTTTGTAATTCTGCATATTTTCCATCTCCATGGCCAGTAATGATAACGTAAATGCAAACCCAGCACACACACGTGTACTGTCAGTAGCTCCTCTGGAAAACATTGCCGAGTTGCATTTATGGTCCGCATGTCAGCATCAAAGGTGCATGTAGAGTGGAAAACATAACACAAAAATAAAAACAGCCTCTCAGCAGCTAAAGCAGGCGATCAAGCTGTTGTTGTGAGGCAGGAGATAAACCTGTGTGATTTTAAAGCTACTAGAGAGAAGAGTTGTTGTTTTTTTGTTTAATGGACATTCTCATGTACAAGCACATGGCTGATGTGATGCACAATCCTGCCAGTGGTTTCACGCAATGACACTGATCTACAGGAGGTGGTAGTGCACCAAAAACACGCAGCAATGTGCCAGCAAAGGTAGAGAAGAAGAAATAAACATGGATGAAACAATGCAGAATTTATAGTTTCGGGCACGTCTAAGTGGAAGGAGACCCAGAAGACGTTGGAGGGATCACATATCTCATCTGGCCAGGGAACACTTTGGGATCCCCCAGGAGGAACTGGAAAATGTTGCAGGTGAGAGGGACGTTTGGAGTACCCTTCTTAGCCTGTTGCCACCGCCACCCGACCCTGGATAAGCAGAAGAAAATGCATGGATGGATGGATGGATGGAAATGTGTTCAACATGTTTGTTGTACCTCAAGCAGTGCCTGAAATGGGCTGGTGCTGGCGCTTCCCTTACTTCTTCTTGTGAGTTTAGGAACCCACTCATGAACGCCTAAACAACCATGTAACTTACTTTGGAAGGCAGCTGGATTCGTGACAACAGTCACAATCTGCATGTCAGGATTCTCTTAAACACACCTCTGTGGAAACACACAGTTAGTTTAACGCTATAAACCAGAACTGAAAATGTCCTTGTATACAATTCATAAAAACACACATAACAAAAGCAGAGTTTAGAACTAATGAGGGTTCCCTTCTGAATGCTGATAATGATGATGCAGTTGCACTGTTAGCTGTTAGCTGCAGTGTAAATTAGGCTGTACACTTTACACCATGGACACCATGCTTCTGACTGCTGGACAAGGGACAGAGTTGAATCTTTCTTAAAGACAAATGATTAGCTCATTGTGAAAGAGAAGAAGACTGAGCCAGACTTGGAGAGACGTTAAATCTTTGGTGGTACTCTGTGGACAAAGCCTGAAACTATTGGCTGAACGCTGTGAGTCTGTGGTGACGCACTTCAGCCGTGATAAGTACAGATAACAACTAAGCCTCAGGAAAAAGATCGATGGAAGCAAAGAATCACTTGCTAAATATACATTTATTCACATGTGGAAATGTGTCGTATGCAATATTTATGTGATGACATGCATAGAAAAATACATTTGAAGTGGCATTTAATACGAAGATATGCTCATGAATATAAATATATCTGAGGCACATGCAATGATTGGGTCATGCAATGGCTGAATGAGAGGAACAGACACTTTTTGGTCACTGGAGGCACAAGACTGTGAATGTAAACTTAAACATCTCTTATATTTTGTTTTTCTGACATGGTTGGATGCATGGATGGACGAATGGATACATGGATGGATGGATGCATGGATGGATGGATGGATGGATGCATGGATGGACGGATGGATACATGGATGGATGGATGCATGGATGGATGGATGCATGGATGGATGGATGCATGGATGGACAGATGGATACATGGATGGATGGATGGATGGATGGATGGATCTGGGAGAAATTGAAAAAGCCATAGGTATAAATAGCAGTGAAATGGAGGAAGATGTCTGTTTTTCTGTAGCTCATATTTATCAAAGTAATTATTTGTTTCGTTTCATTTTATTCATTCAGCCTAACGTTGAGTTCACTCTAGATAATTTCTTGTTTAAAGGGAAGTTTAATTGTTAGTTAGCAGAGGTTGCCAGGTTTTTGCTGACAGAAATATACAGATCTAAGCACAGAAATGTCCTCATAACAGCTGCAAACATCACATTCACGTTTCATTAACTTAGTTAGCTCGATATGTAGGATGATGACTTCCATTCTCACTCTACTAGTCTCTAGTCAGCTGTTTCTCTCAGCACTGAAAACAACATCAGTGAGCAGAACAGCAGGTCGTCTTTGAATTGCAGAACCAATCTGACATGTAGGCGGTGATTAGCAGGTCTGAGACCAGCAGAAGTTACAGTCTCGCTTTAACTGATTATTGATCTATAATCAGAAACAAATGACCATATGTGTTTATTCTAGGGAAACATCCAAACCAAACATAACTGTGGAGGAAGCCCATTCAAATGCTGGCATTTCAGACAATGACAGGAGGAGAATATTTTATTTTGTTATTGTTATCATGATTGTAGTTAAATGTTTGTAAGCCTTCTAAAAATAGGGAACCGTCTTCTCTTCTATTTCCAGTATCAAGTTTGTTTGTTTTTCCCCAGGTGTGTCACATTCAATGTGACGAGAAAACTGGGGACAGTAGAAAGTAGACAATAATCATTAAACTGCATTGAGAAAATCTTAAACTTCTTTCAGTCATTTAATTGGTGTTTTGGTTTTGTTTCCTTTTTTACATCTTTTCCTGGCTTCTCTCTTGCAAACTCAAAAACTGAAAGTTGAGCGCCGCTTGAAAGGAGATGGACGCAAAACTATTTATGTATTGACATCCTTAACTTCAACATGCATCACTGCATCGCACTGGAAAAGGGGTGAAAATTAGGCCCCGTTTACATGACAACAGTTTTGCTAAAAAGTTCTTCCTTTGCATTTTAAACAAGTTCAGCGTTCGTTCGACAAAAATGAAACCTTTTGCACACAGATGTGCAAAAATGATTTTAAACACTATAGTATGCATGCCAGGCCAGTAGCTGGTGATGTAACCTTTCAAAATCAACAGCAGACAGAATAAGATCAGGTTCTTTAGACATCCAAAGAGATGATGGGGAATGCACGTTTGAAAACAGATCATGTTGTCTGCAGGACCAGGAAGTTGTGTTGATACTCAGAGTGACCCTTATGTTAATAAACTCAGCAGAGTATGCAGCACAAACTCAGTAGTCCAGCATTGTTTCTGTCATTGTTCTGGATTCATGTACATTACACAGCGATGGTACGGTAACAGTGGTGCTTCCAGAAGATTACACTCTGGAACACCGTTTCAAAAATGTGCATTTTCAGGCCCCCAGAATGCTGTTGTCATGTGAACGAAAGGCCAAACCACATCAAATGGTTACTGTTTTATGCAAAAAACGTTGTTGTGTAAACTATAACTACTGCAGAGTCATGTGACCCGGGAATCAATGACGATCGTGATCTTGATGTCGCCTTGCTTTTACTTTGAAGCACTGTGTAACTTCCACTTTTAGAAAGCTGTTGCTAACTAACTTTAGCACAGATTTTATACATGTGTATGGTTCCTTCTCAGTGATCCAGTGATAACGGGGGCTGGAGAAGAAGATGGTGTGTTTTCCATGACTGTTGCTGTCAGATGATCAGATATAGTGTCTAGACTGACCTCTCCTGCAGGGCTAATGACACAGTTCCATTAACCTCTGACAGAGACAAACACAGCTCTGTGTGACAGGATGTCATCAATTTACAAGGTAAACATGAGCTGGATGAGGCTCGTCAGGAACGTCCGTCACACAAACCTGAAGACGCCAACTTTTTACTTCAGGCATCTTTAAAGCCAGATTCAGGTCATTCCTCTAAATGACATTTACCAAACGGACTCAGTTAAAATTGTGTAGTAATTATATCATTGTTTTAGTGATGGCCTAATGTGTTGATGCATTTTGGGGGGTTTTCTCTACACTTGTTGAACCTACTCACAAACTGTTCAGTGTATTTACCACTGTGTAATTAAAATTATATTCAAACACTTCTGGAAAGCTAATTATTTTTTCAGATAATTATTATTATTATTAATTATCATTTGTGTCTCCATTGATAGACACAGCAGAGAACACAGTTCAGCACTGGTCTAGAAACAATATGGCAGCCTGCTGATTACAGTTTCATATTACAGTGAAACATGTTTCTGAAAGCATTTCAGAATGATTCATGGTTCATATTTGATCAGAGTAGTGTTACAATTTGAGTTTATTCATCCTCCATTTTCACAATACAGGACACAATATGTTCCTGCTGACAACGTCTCTCTAGACAACTGAAAAGTCCGCTAAAATATGTTTCTGAAAATATTTTCAGAATTAGTGCAGCATCAGAATTTTGGTCAAACCTGTGGGCGGCACGGTGGCACAGTGAGTAGCGCTGTTGCCTCAGAGCAAGAAGGTCCTGGGTTCAGGTGTTCAAGGAGCAAGCAAAACATTGTTAATTTCCTCATGCTATCCACAATGTAATGACACAAGGCTGGTTAAAAATCATCAAACTTTCCCTTGAGTGCCAGTTTGCCTCTGGTTGATAACGCCAGCCCGTCCCAACCAGTCCCTAAAGGGACATAGGCAAAAGGATGAGTGCACATAACATTTTTGGTCTGGTTCTCAAAGGAGCACCTGAAGATGTTTCTTGGTTCTCACCTGTCGCGCTGCATGAAGCAGACATGTTTTAGGTCACTGTCATCACTTGGAGCCACTTGAATTTGAATGGCAGGTAACAGCCTCCATATTTTTAACAGCCTCTTGCCTCCATGCAGAACATCTAATATTGTGAATCTTCTTTATTTAACAAAGACAATGTTATTCTCACCACATATCTTCTATCTGTTCTGTTTTTTCTGCCCCTCCTTTCTATAGATAAAAGCGTAGTAACTTTTCAATGGAGCCAGTAAAAGTCTCTCAGTACAGGACCATGTGATGTGGGCGGTACACAGAATATGAACAAGGGAATCCCCGATTCCATCTCATGCAATTTGGGAACAACCCCACTGTAAACTCCATCCCTGACTACAGCTCCGTGTGCAGACTGAAACCAACTTCATCTTCCTCTCATCCCATAAACCACAAGCATGGAAGAGTTGCAGAAGCCCCGTTACTATTTCCTGTGATGTTTGATTCTCAGCTTAATTAATTAATCAAACTCTCCATTGTTGGACAGATACAATATACACAGTGGTGGTTAAAACGCTTCTTATTCTAATACATGCCACACATCGGTTATTTTGATGACCCATGGGCAACAGTTATGTGCAGCCCTGTCTATAAGTATCTGGTGTGCACAGGAAATGTTCTCGTGACCACGAAATATTTCCTCTTGAACAATTGAAACTTTCTTGTGTGCATTGATTTTTTTTTTTGCCCATGACCCTTTAGGGGCTCTGGTACGTTGTGCATTGTGCACACACAATGAAAAACAATTACAATGTAGACAATGTAACAACAATCAAATGTAAGATCCCAATGTGGCGTCAAACAAAAATCTGCACATGGTCAAAACTATAATGCTACTTTTAAAATGTTCACAGGTCCTAATGAGGTGTCTCCCACGCCTGACCACAAATGAACGCAGCATTAAAGGGCCTTTTATGCTGTGATGTCATGCCCTTTAACTGTAATTTGTCTGTAGGGAAGTCATGAGGATCAAAGAAGGTAAATAAAAAAATGATGTTACCCAGGATTTTAAATCTCATCAAAAAAATAAAACTGTTAACTTGTTTACTCTCAAATCTGGAACATTTTCATAGGTAAACACTGATAACGTTGATTCTGACCCAACAACCTGCTAGTAACACACACACACACACACACACACACACATGCACACACAGACCTACAAACACACATGCACACATTAGATATCAGCTTTGGGGAACTTGTGAGGGATTATCAACATCAAAGTCAATAGAAATGTCAGCCTGGCTATCTTTGGAAATGCCAGCAACCCTTTGCATATCCGCAGCACACAACCAATAGCACACACACACCTGCCCCTAGCAGAGGAGGTGATTAAAGATGCTCTGGCGAGTGTGGCTTTTGATCTCCAAACATACTGGAAAGCTCTTAGAGGCAAAGCCCAGTTAAGTAGCTGAAAGAGATGACATCACATCCAATCAGGGTCTCCCGCAGCACCTCGGGGTCCCTCCCTGCAGCACTATCAACTAGATTAATAGGATTAAGCAAATACAACCAGCTCAGGTCGCACTTGGCTGAATGTATGACTAATATATAGGCATTTTCAGGTCATCTGAATGAGGTGCATGGACCATTAGGAGGTATACAGTGAGGAGTGTGAGGATGGGCCCCATTAAGAACTTATATTCACTCTCTGTATAACAGTAATGCCAAATAAACAATGTCACACACACAGGTGATACAGTTGTTGTGAAAACCCAACCTTTTAGAAACGTGATTCCACCCTCCATACCTGTGTCTGAGAGTCACCATTGGTCAAGTTAGATTGACTGAATGTCCATCCAGCCAATCACAGTCATTTGGCCATCTCACCAGACCAGGGAGGAGTGAAATCATGTTGGTTGTTATGCCACATTGTGGAATGAGACTAAATGACAGGGATGAAACTGCTATTTAACTAGTTAGCAACAGGGTGGTAATATATATTGGAGGGCACACATCACCACAATATTAAATCTGTTCAAAATGCCCCAACCATGCACTGCATCAGAAATAATCATTATCAAATGTAATCAGAATCAACCTAACCTTAACAAATTACCATTATTATTACTACTGGTTCTAGCATTTTGGTGAACTTCAGTTCTGGATGCAGTTTGTCCAAGTCGTGTTTAGGCCTGTCACAATTATTACATAATTACCAGACTGCAATCTACGGTGGCCGACAGGGGCAAACGCACTGCAAAAGCCACAACACAACTAATTAAGAAAAATATAATGATAATAATAATAATAATAATAATATAATAACGCTTGATTTCAGCCAGACAGAATGACTGATAAACTATGTGTAGCCAAACTGAAACTGAAACTGTACTGTAAGTGAATAGTCCTGATGTAAGGTTGCACAGGGATGAGTGAGGTTATGTTTGTTTGTTTGTTTGTTTGTTTCCTGTAGGAACATGAAAGCTGCTATTCTTACTAACTTTAATTGTATTAAAACCTTTACACTGTGGTCATGCTTACAGTATATTTATTCTGGCCTATTATCAGAAAATAAATCATAATTTTTTTATCTCATAATGATTAATGAGTAAACTCAGAGGGATAATTAACAAAGCCTTATTTCTATAAGCATTTTTTTAAATATATATTAATGTGAAACGTATGTTTTGTAACAGACACTACAACAGTCTAAATTCACTGCTGAGCACAATGAGGCTGAATGCTGGTGAATATGGAATCTTGGATAAAGGACATGCTGCGAGGTACATTTTGTACTCTTTGCATTAAACTCTCCATATGCTGATGAAGGACATATGAAAATGCTTTGTTGTAGAGACGGGGGTTGAAGAGACAGGAGTTGCAGTGTTCATATCTGATCGTATCAACTGTTCTCTGTTGTTGAGAACACAGGGTTCAAACACATGGTGAAAGTAATCGAGCCCCATTATGAAGTCCCTCTCGTCTGCATTTCAGCCAGCCAGTCATAGCAGCCCTTTTTGAACACTCTGTTCAGTTAACCAGTATTGAATTAAAAAACATTATAATGTTTTCTGTTCCTTGTTTCTGCTGTACTGAAAATGTACCAAAACCTGACCTCAAAACCGAGGTACATACTGGACCATGACTTTTGTGTACCGTCACCGTTTTGGAGATCCATAAACCTTTCCTCTAGCACCTCAATTACTTTTTACATCTCAATCATAAAGGCTGTTTTCTATTCTGTACCTCCTATTAAATCTAAATGTATAGAATACATCCATATACCCCTTATGTGCCAAACAAGGTCAGCTGTGATCACTGAGAACCTATGACCTTTTTTCACTACAGCTCATTAAGAGCAGTGATATTCCTTTGAGTGTGGGTTGTGTTTAAAGTCCTATGGGAAGAAGATCCCATAAAGCTTTAGGGAGGACAATAACACAGGCTGAAATGGATCCATCAGACCTCTCCTCCCTCTTTACGACACACTGAGAAGGAAGCTTTGGTGACCTCTGACCCCGGCTCACTCATCTCCATCCACAGACGGGTAACAGGAGACCACAGAGCTCCTCAGTCTGTCCAGGGACCAGCACCACCCGAGGCTACCAGCCACAACACAACTCATCTCCCACATCCCCCTGCAGCTGCTCTCTCACCCCACACCCCCGCTCCTCTCTGTGCCTCCCTGAGCCAAAAAGGAAACCGCCACCCCTCCCACCTAAGGTATCACAACACATGGAGTTCCCTTTTGGAGATCCAAACTTTTCATCTTAATTAAATCTCTCTCTCTCTCTCTCTCTCTGTCTCCCTCTCTCTCTCACACACACACACACATTGAATGATCTTATTTTTTTTTTACCAGTATTGTTTTCCAGCAGTTGGAGAAGAGGGTTAGTGTGTGCTTCTTAACTTGCCTCAGTTTGGAAAAACGAGAGAGACTGGAGTTCAGAAGGTTTATGATTGAATGTTTGTACACTAACACTTTCTTCCTTTCAAGCTCACCCACTCCAAACTTTTCTTCAAACCCCAGTATATCCTGACGCTTCTAAGTTAATCAAGGTTCTCTTCCCAATTCTCAACCCACTATTATTAGAAATAATAACTAATCCTCTTATTGGATCCATACCCTCATCTTTCAAAATCGGTGTTATCAGGCCACTCCTTAAAGCACAACCTTGGCCGTCTACCCCTCCTCTCAAAACTCACCGAGCAGAAGCTCAGCAACTCTTAGATCACCTCTCATCCAATAATCTGTTTGACCCTCATCAATCTGGCTTCAGGAAATTCCACCGCACAGAAACGGCCCTGACAAATGTGGTAAATGATTTATTACTTGCTTCAGACTCTGGCTGCATACTACTACTCCTTGACCTCAGTGCAGCTTTTGATACGATTGATCATCACATCCTTTAAGAATGTTTAGAAAACTCTATTAGTCACACTGGTGCTGCTCTCTCCTGGTATAAAATCAGACTTAATGGACAGATCAGACTTTGTTTCACACAAAAACCAGATATCTGATCATGTTAGCATCAGTAATGATGTCACAAGGATCTATGCTTGGCCCTGTTGTATTTTCCATTCATATGTTACCATTTGCTAATCAACCTTTACAAACTAGGTTCTCACTCCTATGCAGATGATCCTCAGCTTTACATTTCCATCAGACCTGACGACTGTCATCAACTGGTGAAGCTTGAAGAACGGCTCTTAGAAATAAAAAACAGGATGTCATCAAATTTTCTCCTTTTAAATACAGATAAACCTGAACAGCTAGTTTTTGTCTTTTTGTCACATTGAACTTAGCTGGTTCCATAATTCCACAAAATAATAGTATTGAAAATCTTGGTGTCATATTTTTTTTACATGCATACACATATATCCTTATGTGTGTTTGTATATGTGTGTATATTTATATGATTGTATGTGTGTTTATCAAGGGAATAGGTTGTGGTGATTTACACTATGACCTGTTTGACCATGTTGTTGTTGTTTTTTGTACAGACCTTTAAACTTGACTGAACTGACTCCACCAGGGATGCAATTGTGTGGCTGCTGTGAGAGATTTTAGAGAACATAATTGAATCCAGGAAGCTGGAAAACCCAAATCCTGCCAACGTGGTTTACAGTTCAAGCAGCTTTGCCATGACACAGCGGTGGCCCAGCTTGGTTAATTAAAATGGACTATGAGAAATTGCTTTACAGCAGTGGTTGTGGCAGGTTCAAATGCAGTCTAAATCATTCAAATGTTAGCTCCAGCATGTGTTTGCTATAAGGGCAGAGCAGGGAGTCTCAACAGTCCAGTAACATCCTAATGCTTTCAACAGAAGTAAGACACTGTCAAAATGTCCATGATGTCCATAATGTATTTCCAGCATTTAGCTACATCAAAAACCCAAACTAATATCCTCAGAATTTACTTACATGTAATTTGGTTTATTCTTTAATTCATTTCCCAATGTAATGTAATCCCATTCACTCTGTTTATTGACTGTGTAGATCAACACTGCATTGAATAGTGAATGAAAAATAAGGCAAACAAAAAGTGAAATAAGACTAAAATCCCACTACTGCAACGTTCATTAAGAGTGACTGACGGATCCAAAACATACAGACAATTTTGCAAATCGTGGTAAAATGTCCTAAAAATGTGATATTTGTCCTGAGGGTGGCGCTAAAGGAAAGGTCATGGTCAAAATCAGTACACGTCACAACCTAAACGATTTAGATTCTTGAGCAGAACAATAAATGTAAATTTAATATTAGTTCTATTAATTAAAATTAAGGGTTATCCTCAGATGACTTTGAATATCAGCCAAATGAGGACTAAGAACAATAATTTGTTTTCAGTTTGATATTAATTTAGTATTCAGCCAATCCAAGTGAGTTTATTCAGTTTAAGTAGTTGGATCAAGGCACTCTTGGACAAGATAGTGGTTACAATGTAACGTACATTGTAACCACTATTCTCTGAGTGAAGAGGCTATCTGTCCACCCATCAACATATTCCATATGTACCGGGACTTATGTAAGACACCTCAGGAAGAAGAAGAGCAGTCATAGGACCCCAAAACCACCAGCATTCACCCATGTGACCAAAAAAAAATTTAAAAATCTACAATATTTACAAACCCCTAAGTTAGCAGGGTGGGGACATCGCACAAACATGAGTCCTGAGTCTTTGGCATCTCTCTGAAATTGTGCAACAATGATATCACAATCCTTTGAAAGTCTAAAAAAGACCTTGTGGGCACTGACAGGCCAAGATGTCTGCACCAAGGGGAGGGACGTCCCCTCGAGACAAAAAGGAAGCAACATCACATCACTGCACCAGGTGGAGCCTCTTTTCTTCTGGACTTGTACCTCTTCTGGACAAGCAGCCCACTGCCTCGTTCTCCACGCCAGGGACCTGTACCTGTTTGGTTGCGAGACAGTATGAAGAGGCCCACATCCACAGCTCATGTGCAAGTCTGCCAAGCTGTGAGGGGCCCAGGGCCCCGTGTCTGCTGGTGTATGCCTACGCCACTGTGTTGCCCATGTTCGGCAGCACATGGCGACCCTGATGGTGTGGTAGAGATTCCCTTAGGCCACGCCGAGCTGCTATGCTGCTCCAGTAGTCCCTGGTCCCTGCCCTCGCCAGGCTGAAGAGGCATCGCCACTGGCCGCATGTAAAGCCAATGACACTCTTTCAACCATCTCTGCCACCAGCCACAAGACAAAATCCATTGGTAGAATAAAATGACCACATCTGGAGATACATAATGTTCTTTGGTTGGCAACAAAGAAAAAAATGGATGGAATTCAACTTAGTATGGGTCTTCTTAAAGAGATCTTGGTGGTGCTAGAGGAAAGGCCCAAGGAAAAGCAGAATTATCAAGTTTTTGGTATTATTTACAAAACAAGAGTATGAACATCATGCAAGTGTGGTTTGTTGTAACTTGAGCAGTGAACAGGCTGGAAGAAATCACTTTAAAACTGTAGGGCCTGGACAGAATACTGGAAAATTTTATAGCTGCTTACCAAGGGTGTTTCCAAAGTAAGCAATGGGCATTCTTGAGGTATTATTGTGCATGGTGTTCAGGTTGTCTACTCATGAATCAAGATGTAGTGCCATAGAGTTTTAACTGGCTGTAAAGACATGGAAAGATTCCCGGACCCTCAAGGCAGAAAAATATCAAATGAGCAGGCTCATTTTACAACTGGATAATGAGAGGAAATAGTCCTGGCACAGTTTGATTCAGACTTCCTTCTCTTTATAAATGGTCTAATCTGGATGTATGGTTAATTGGCTGGTTGACTGAGTGCAGAGATTTGGGCTGCTGTATTGTGTCCCAGGTGTCAGGTTTCTGCAGGAGATGGATGAATGAGTTTCCTGTCATTGTGAGTGTCCAGAGCCTCAGGGCTTCTGCTCCAAAAAACACAACACTCATCCATTCATGATAAATCTATCAACAACAACAACAAAGACTGGGTGGGACACCCAACACCAACACAGGGTGCTCATTTACAACAGAAGGGAATCAAAACAAAAAGAACAACAAGGGCTTCAAGTCATTTGACTACATTTAACTTCTTAAACTCTTTATTTCTCCACAACAGTCTCTTTACATTTACATATATTCAGAACAATATCTGATTGTTACAATACCTGATTGAGGCTATTAAACTTAATTCAATACACTTATTTGTATGGTTTGGTGACACACTAGTGGTTACTCTCTTCAAACTCAAACCAGACAACACTAACTGCAATATCTGCAACCTGTAGAGAGAGTAAAGTACCAAGAAAAGGTACCTTAGGTACCGTACCGGTATAGGTTAAGATTTAACAGAACCCATCCCTACCTATTTGCACCCCAAGAATATTTTTACAACCACTAACAAGTCATTCACGCGTAAAAACAATCTAAAAATGAAAATATGACAATGTATGGAGGTGAAATACCAATGGATTAGCAGTGGTCAGTCCAGAGCTGCCAAGTACAAGCTGGATTCCAAAAAAGTAGGGACGCTGTCTAAAACATTGATAAAACAGGATGTGATCATCAACAGTACAAAGACAATACATCTAAAGTTGTACCTCATCAACTTCATTGATTTTTGTAAATATATTCTCATTCTGAGTCTTATGCCAACAACATGTCTCAAAAAAGTTAGGACAGGGGCAACAAAAGCTCAAAACAGCTGATTGGGTCATTCCACAGGTAAAGAGGTTCATGGGTAACAGGTGTTAATATCATGATGAGTATGAAAGGGGCGTCCTCCATTGGCTCAGTTAGTCATAAGCAAAGATAGGGAGAGGTTCACCACTTTGTGAAAATCTGCATGAGCAAATACTTTAACAGTTGAAGAACAACGATTGTCAACATGAAATTTCAAGGAATTAGAGGGTTTCACCATCTACAGACCATAATACCATCAAAAGACTGAGAGAATCTGGAGAAAACTCTGCAGTACAGGGAAAAGACAAACATTGCTGTGACCTTCGATCACTCAGGTGACACTGCAATAAAATCCAACATGATTCTATGGATCATTTTACTACATGGGCTCAGGAACTCTTTGGAACTGTTTGCTGCATCTACAAATGTTAAGACTCTACCAAGAGAAGCAGAAGCCATCTATCAACAACATCCAGGAACACGCTGACTATGGGTCTGATCTCATCTGAGATGGACTGATGTAAAGTGTTAAAGTGACCTCTGGTCTGATGAGTACACATTTCAAACAGTTTCTGGAAATCATGGATGTTGTGAAAAGAGGAAAAGGACCATCCAGATTGTCAGCAGCACAAAGTTCAATAACCAGCAAAGGCTATACTCCCCAAAGGCTTACTGAGTGGAGTTAAAGATGATGTGTGGTTGTATATATACAGTCTGTACAACCCCACAAAGACACAAGCGTGTCTCATGTGTAAGATAGATGAAATATTAAAACCCATGATTTCCTGTATTTATAGCATTTTATCAATGACCATTTTTGACCATAGTATTTTTAATGAATGAGTTAACAGAGGTAGTAGCACCACTGCTCATATTGTGTGACTTTAGTGATGGTGGTGTCCACTATAAAAAACAACTATGATGTATCTGTAAAACGTTCAGTCAACATCTTCTATTTGTCTACCTATGATAGTTACTAGTTTTGCACATCAACCACTTTGCCAGGGTTAAGTAAAGGTTGTGGTTAAATCATAAATCAGTCTGTTATGGTATCTACAAACTCTTACCTCCATAATGGAACATCTCAGTACCTCCAAAACATGTTTTAGGTGTTCAGAGGTTTAGTGACCCTCATATTTATAGCTACACCCATCGTTTGTCTGTTTGCTGTTCATGCTACGGCTGTTTATCTGTCTGTAGCACATTTGTTTGGTGTTGAGAAGGTCTTTGTGTGGGGAAGAGTACATGCATAAAGTTAAAGGGGTAGAATTAGTGTTGGAGGTGGGGACAGGTGCTAGAATGTGATTGTGTGTTTTCCCCCAACATTAAAATACTGCACCTAGCAACTGGTTTGGCAAAGATTGGACTCATGGTTTCTAATGTTTGTTTGTTTTGTTTTTGTTTTCGACCAGTTGTTTTTGTCATGAGTGCTTTCATACGGAAAGCAAATATTAGGTGATGAACAAGCCACCTATTTGAGGTTGACTTTTCTGAGCTCTCACCCTATTAATGAAGGCGTTAAGCAAAACACACATTACAACTCCTAATGACAATATTGGACCTGCTGATATGTGTATTTGTCATCACCTTGTGTTACATGACAAAACACAAACCTATAAAGACAACGAGACAAGAGAGACTTGGGATGAGTGGGATTTACCGACATGATACTGATCTGTGCTCTCTTCAGATCTGCTTTAACATCACTGAGCCAGGTAGCTTCTGGTCCGCTGGTTGGTTAGTTTATGAATGTTTATGATGACTCGCTCCTGTCCTGATTGGTCTGCTGTCACCATCTGTGGATTTAACCTTTTATTTCAATGTGAAACATTTGCTCGTGAATATTTTGCATTTTCGTGGCGTTTGTCACGTCTCTAGTGAGTAAAGGCCCTCAGAAATCCACAACTCAGTATCAACCTCAACCATAAGAGACATAACAACATAACAGCTAAATGGTGAGGAGCCTCACCTCAGGTCAAAGTCCAGGATACCTACAGTGGCCTTGGACCCAAAGTTGAGCTAGCCAGTGAAACCATTTCCTACTGGTTTCATTCCGATTCAGTTTCCTTGAGTGCCTTAGAGGGTCTTAAGGGCTCAGTCTGAATAGAGAAAACTCCTAAATAAACTGCTTATGTAAGAAATGCCTTTGTGCCGCCACAACATAACAGACTGAAGGCAAATGAACATGGTATCCACACAAAGGGAAATTGAAGATTTAAATATTTGCACTGAGGTAATGAGGAAAAAACTGTGACGGTCCAGGGCTGCCCATGCTGCAGGTCTGGTGTGAAGCCAACATGGCTCATTCTGGGTTTTTCTCCCTCCTCTGTATGGCAGCGTTTCTCCTCACCAGAGGTATCAATGGCCTCATTTTTGGCCGAGATTTGGAAGGAACAGGAAATTCTATGGCTCTCCTCTGAGAGGTGGTTATATTACTGGGACGCCACTAATAAAGGCTGGTGCCGGCCCGGGACTCCACGTCTTGCTCTCTCTCTCTCTTTTCTTCCCCTCTGAAGTCTCTCTTTCTGGCTCCCCCTTTATTTCTCCCCCTTCTCTCAGACAGGGGCTGCAGAGAGCACATCCATCTTGAGTATAGAAGACACAACAATATAAATAGGTCTTTGTTTGCTGAAAGTCATTGACTGCTTCTTAATTCGACACACACACACACACACACACACACACCCCATGACAGCTGTTCTGTATAAATCACAACAGTCACAATGCAGATTGTTCACTTCCCAAGCCTGTGATCAAGCTGCCAGCCACACTCTGGCAGGGTTTCCTGCTCAGGCCTCACACAGTGTTAATACTCACACAATCCATCTTCTTCCATCCAACGTCTTCCTGCTCAGCCAAGAATCATATCTGGAGATGAAGCTTTTTGAAGGAGACCAGCTTGGCCATCACGTCCTTTCAGGCTGGAGCACGAGACGGAGTCGAATCTCAGTCTGCATAGAGACCACAGAACGTCTGCATGGCAAATGAACTATCGACTGGATGCTTGCAAACTGTCCCTGAATAATGTGATAAAGACTAAGTAGAAAAAAATAATTCCATCAAAATTAAGCTAGAGATAGCTGCAAAAATAATACTGTTGAAATATAATTGAAAGATACACCATAGTATATAACGGGGCTGAATTTAATGATTACATGAATAATGCTCATAAGAATCTGTAAATTTCTTTTGATTAGTCGATTTACTGGCTAAACAGTTGCCTCCCAAATTGTTTGTTGTCTGACTAACACTCCATAACCCAAAGATACAAAGTAAATTCTTTCATTTGGAGGCTGGTTTCAAAGAATGTTAAGTATTTCTGCTTATTTAACAATGATTAAACCCAATAATTGCAAGTCTAAATAGTTTTCCATTCCTTTTATATGGATTTACGAATGAATAAATTGGCATTTTCAGCTATTTATTCATATACTGTAGGAATAAATGTCGTTTTCATTTGTTGTCGAATGTGACTGACTTCCTGTCTCCATTCTGTTTTAAAACACCATGTGTTTGTTGTGTTATGAGAAGATTTCAGTCAGCGGGTTGATTCCCTCCACTGAGGGGATACAAACACATTTTATTGGTTTATTGAGCTGCTGTTGAAAGTCATCTTCAGGGACAGGGTGGTTCTTCTTCATACCGGGACATCTGCCTTCCCATGTATGGAAATAAAGACACTTTGCACATAGTTCCAGTTCCCTTCCTAATAGTCCCGAGCAGTGGTGCAACAGAAAATGCATCACCAATCATTAATGATATGACTTCACTCAGAGTGTCTGTGTGTGAATTAGTGTCTAGACGACGGGACCCGTCGGCCTTCGGGTTCCAGTCAGGCTCGTTCACGTCAGCGATAGGCAAAGCTGGATTATTTAACTGCTGATGATGTGTAATGTTTGTGTTTGATGTGTTAAAACACCAGCTTCACTGGCATAGAGCCACATACAGTACTCTTTCACAGTCATTTACTCTGCCGACAGGAGTAATCAGAGTAAACAGAGAAGTGGTAATCATGGTAACAACTATGGGGAAAAAATGTTTTAAATGCACTTATTGCAAGTTGTTTTGGATAAAAGCGTCAATTAAATTAATGTAACGTAGTGAAAGTAAAAAATCAAACACATGAATGTAAGAAAGAGTAAATACTGTAATGTTAATGACAGCAGATATGAGAAATGGCACATTAATGCTATTCTGACATGTGAGTATGCAGGTACAGCGTGCCACCCCTGCATACTTCAGTGACCCCTGATACCAAGTTGAAAATGTCTGGATACGCCCCTGATCTCTGGACAGCTGAGCAAACTGGGATAATGCTGTCTGTCCATACTTTACATAACAGCTGCCAGTGCACTGACTAAACCAATGTGCAGCTCTGGGAGTATGAAATAATAAAGAATGAAAGTTATAAAAGTTTTTTTTCATTAAATAAAACAAAAAATAAACAAATGAATAGAATTAGACTGGCGTTGTCTGACCCATGATGAAATGATGGAAATCAGTTCAGTAGTTTTTGTGTAATTCTGCTCACATACTATCAACCCCTCCAACAAACCAACAGACAAGCTGTATCCAGAGGAAATAAAGAACATGGTTATATTCATACTGTCAACAGGAACAGATTTTTCTGGGTGTTTGATTATGAACAGTTTCTCACAGTGTAAACGATGAAACACAAAGCTGGAAACAAACGTGAGCCCACTGCTGTGAGATTACGCGTATGATTCAACACGTCATTTTGGGTCAGGAGCATTGTTACCCAATGACTCATTTAGCAAGATCTAATCCCCACCAACATGGTTCTCATTACCCTCACCATAGCCTTGAGTGTGCTGGCATAAACCCCCCGCTCCTCCCCTTTGGCTACACACACACACACACACACACACACACACACACAGTGTGGATATTTATACCCAGGTCTGTATTTCCCATTAGGACGGCTCTGCTGTGTCTCTGCTCCACCTCACTGGAGAACTATGGGTTCAATCCCCTCACAGACAGTTACTTCCCTACAGTCACAGCACTTGTTATGAAGAACTGATGAGGCATTTATGCAATGACAGGGATCTTGATCAGTGTAAAAGGTTTTTAAAAAAAAGCTGTTGGCACTTCACAGCTAGGCCTTGACTGGCCTATAACTGCAGTGTTTATAACTTAGATCTGTGAATGAGTGATAAAGTAACAGAAGATAAAACTTAAGGCTATATAGAACAAAACGCTGTAAGTTTCATAAGCTGCATCGAGACATACTGGAGCATTACACCAGAGTCAAGTATCAAGTACTGTTTACTCTCATCCTGTTTCATTAACCCTCCTGTTATGTTGAGAAAAACTTGTCCATTATATTGTGGGTCAAATTAAATACAACAGACACATCAGGTCAAATTAGAATCCAGAAGGAAAAGGTTTGATTTAATTAGGAATAATTAGGAATAATTTCTCACAAACACCCCTCATGTTTGTAATCTGCACACTCATGAGTGTGAACAATACGTGCATTCCATTTTGTATCACCATGAGATCATTAATTGTGTAATTGTACTCAGAGCATCTTACACAATATAGCTGTGTTTCCACTACTCCGTACCAGCTCTACCTGAGCTCAGCTTTGGTATCAGGGACACTTTTGGAGGTGGTTTTCCTTTACAGGATAGTACCGTAGCTGGTCGTCATAGCGACCCCACGTAAAACTGCTGTGTTGTAGTCTTGAACGTGACACATCATCCTCTCATCAGCTATCAAAGACAGGAACGTCTGCAACATGGACCTCTGTCCACTTCTTTTCCTTCTCCACTCTACTGAGGTACCAGAGGGAGGAAACATCAGACTAAAGACTTATGATAACATTAAACATGTCTGATTTTATCTGAACGTCAAGAGGAGAAAAAGACCGACTTAAGAAGGCTGAGTTTTATGACCACCTTACACCGATCGAGATGACGGGAGCACCTCAAACTCTGTTAAAACTATCATATTTTTATTAAGACATTGGAAATTTGTCTGTGACAGTGAAATCTCTTGAGAAGTCATTAGGTGTAAGGTCGGCGTTATGGTGATGTCACCATTTTCTCCAATATGCCTCCAGATAAATTAATACCACCTGAAGCTACTCCTAGCATTTGGAATCATGTGTCATTAATAGTTTATGACTTATCAACAAAATTCAGATTTTCCATAATGGTGGATTCTGATTCTGCATCATCTCAGCTACATACTGGTGGCAGTGCCATGTCTCTACCCTTCTCTGTTACCGTACTGTGACCCAATGTATATTCCTCTGGAGGGGGTATTCAGATCATGATCCAGGTCTGGAACAAATTGAGCAAAGTGGTGGAAAATCATGAGCTGTCCTTTCCTGGGTATTTTTATTTTGATTGCACTATTATTATTTTTATTGTCATATTGACAGAATGTTGAGGAGAATCAAATCTTCATTGGCTCAAGATCCATCCGTAGACAAACAGACAAATAAACACAAGGTAAACAACCAAACATGAGCAATTCCTCCAACTCTTGATGGAAGTAACAACAGTTTACATTACAGATGCATTTATGTGTGTCTGCATGCATATTAAAACATCCAGATCCAACTGACACACACAGATATGGTCTCATTCACAGCCCATCAAACACGGCATCCATAGTGGGCTTTAATGCACCTCCATTGAAACACATCTGTATGAAACTGCACAACCAGACATATTTTATACAGCAAGACAATCCAAAGAGGGGTGGAGGAGGGGTTTAGGTGGTGGGTCATACATGACTGGTCTTTTCCTAAACCTCACCATGTCAGTTTTGCTCCTAAATTTAACCACAGAGCCGTTTCATACTGGAGGGTTTTAGGAAGGGTTTGTGGCAGGAAGGTTTGACACAGATGAAGTGTCGTTGCGAGACGAGCCATTCCATTATTATGTGTTAGGTACAGACATTCAAACAATACATCAGTGCTCACATCTTTATAGTCATGGACCTGAATGAGGAAGAGTCACAAGATTTCAGGGAGGAAAAGAGAAGGTGAAGAGGAGGATGGCTAAGACAAGCAGTACTCATCACACACAGTACATTATTGTCATTGGTTTATTATGTCTTGGCCGTTTTATTGGTTTTGTCAATTAATGACTTGAAAGGAGAAGTGCTTATAAATCACATGAATCATAGGCTGTATAACAAAATAAGTCCACATGAATCAACAACCACACAACAACAGCATGGAATCTGAATCAGGGGTGAACTGGGTACCACTATAAATATGAGTAGTAAGAACTAGAACCTAGTTGAAATAAGGTCATGACCACAATCATAGATGTACACCAATGTTCACAGTAGGGTTCGGCACCCAATTCAGTATTTTTAAGGGTACTGACCAAATGAATTAGTACTACTGACCAATTCATGATCAATCAATCAGTGCTAAGTTTCTGTAAATAGACCACATCTCGGTGTGAGGGTTACTCATCCCTGAACATGTGGCTACACTTTTCAAAACTCACCGCAGACAACACTCAGTGAAATGACTGCAATAAGCTGCTCAGGACAACACATGTTTGAGGAAACACCTGCTAAAACATGGAAGACATGTAAAAGCTGAAGAGTGTTCTGTGATAGCGTAAAAGTCAGAAGTTGGTAAAACTGCTTTTTCTATTTATGCACCATGGGCATGGAATGAATGGCAAAATATCATTTCACTTGCAAGACTCGCCTCTTTAAATACCTTTAAAGAAATTTTACATACTGTTGTGAAAAAAACTGCTTTACATAAACCTTATATCATTGGTATGGTCTCTTTGCCTCTTTTATGTATTTAGTGTGTTTTCTAGGTGAAATTGTTTTCCATGTGAAACTATTTGTTGCTTTTGACCAGGACTCCCTGGAAGAAGAGATCTTGTATCTCAATTGGACCTTCCTGGATAAATAAAGGATAAATAAAGTAAAATAAAATAAAAGTCTCCTGCAACAGCAATCGCAAGCACGTCTGCAGCCGACGGCGTGCTCGTTCACGGAGAGGCATCAACACCTGCATCGACGTCATGTAATTAATTCTAGCTGGATAAGTTGTTGTTGAAGATTAGTGGGACTTTTTTCAGTTTGCTGAGTATTTTAATTAGCATTAGCCTCAACACACAGCCAGGCACTGATTCAGGCTGAAATTCCTTAACAACATGCTATGCTAAGCTAATACAGTATTGAAAGCTGAGTATAAAATCAACAGTATGTGAATTACATGCTATTGATGGGGAAATATAAAACCATACAATCAATGTAGTGACGACTACATAACAGATTCTGGTTCTGGTGTTTCTTCCTCTCTGGATAAAGCAGACTAGATGCTGCACTGGTGGTCCACAAGTCCACAATCTGTCCACAATCTGCAGATATTCCCTCACTTTCTTCATTTTAGTCCAGTTATGCAGGTTGAATAAAAACAGTTTCTCTTTGAAGCAATGCCAGTGTTACAACAGATTTGGAGACTTTCCTTTTTTGAAAGGACATTTTTTTCATTACAATGTACAGAAAAATTTTAAGTTGGGTAAAGTAAATTTTATTCATTAAACAATCATATGTTTAAATGTCTATTGTAGCTTCTTTCTTTCTTTTTTTTTACTGGTGTCCACCTTTGATTAAGAAAATCATACTAAATTACAAAAAGTACTTTCAAAATAATGGTTGAATAAAAATGTGAGTGAACACGACATGGATTAGAGATCATAGATGATGGATTAACGCAGGAAGTTATTTTAAATGAACTCTGTGAAACTGTTCTAAAAATAAAGAGGTATGTTTACAGGGTTCTACTCCTCACGACATCCCTGGTAACTGGACTCATAAAGGCTTCATGAAACCACTAAAATATGAACACCAGTTGATTTGAACCAGTAAAACCATGTGGCTCTTCCGTTGATCACAGTGAGAGTTTCCCTCTACTCTTGTAGCTCTTAAACTCAGGCCTTTCTTCTCCTCCTGGCTCTTATCTGTGGCTCTTTAAGAAACAGTCAAGCTTGAAAACAGACGGCTTCCATTAGGGAATTTCATGCTCACATAGTTTCATTCAGCTCAGCCTCAGCCAGACAACAGGCACACCAAAAAGTGAATTTGATAGGTTCCCTCTATTCTTCTGCCTCTAGGCATCAGTAAAGGTGGTGTGACATTCAGGATCGAACTGGAGGCAGAATGAAACAGACTCTGTCTTTATTTCTGAATATTCATGTGGCTGATCTCCATCTTCATGTGTTTTTAGGGTTTTAAGTGTGTTGTGTACATTTATACAACTTTTTTGAAGAAATAGTGAAGTAGAAATTCAGTCAAGCGAAAACATTTAAACCCTTTGTTGTACCACAGTCCTCCCACTGCTCTTCATGGCTGCAATGAAGCCACTCCATCAAAAAGCAATGCCAGAAAGATGCACGTTTCTGGAAGATTTGAGCTACAGTAGAATGAAGAGGTTTTATCAATCAAATTCAACTCAGTGTTGGCATGCACTGGGGTATTAAACTGGAGCCCAGAAAAAATAAGATTCTCTAAATCTGTTTCATAGAAATCAACCTATAGTAGTGTGGCTTGAAGTGCTTTATCATTACTGAAGCTGCTTGACTAATGGCAGGTGGAAAACATTGATGGAACATGCAGGCTAACTAACAAAAGCATAAAAATTGGTAAATGTATGGAGAAAATACACATGTCACATCATTTGCTGACTTTAATGCTGTCAAAGATTATTGTTATTTTGCTGACTTACAAAGATTGATTAATTCCAAAAATGATTGTTATGCAACTTTTCATGAATGAAAATGAAATGCAGATCATTACCCACCTCATTCATCATCAAACTTTGTGTCACATGCCCAGACCACCCTCCGCTTTCATTCCCAGTCTATCCCAATAAATGCTCTAATTGACTCCCTCCCATCCCGCATTTGTTGGAGGGGCCGTACTTCAATGTGTTATCTCACTACTGTGAGACAACAAATAATAATGATACAGACTTGAACTGAGATCAGATTGTAGATGAAATTGTTCTGATTCAGTTTGGTGTTAAATTTGACGAATCTTCAAAAGTTTCTGATCTAGATCCTGAACAAAACCACTATCATGTGATCCAGATCAAGAATTTTACTTGGATCCAAATCAGACTTTAAGCAGTATATAGATCTTATGGGGATGTCATTGTGTCATTTTTGTCCAATCATTGTTGACATTAACCATGAAGTGAAAGGATGGAACAGTAAAGAATCCTTTCAAAACATTCTGGATCCAGATGATGATCAGGATCACCACCAAAATCTAATGGATTGTTCCTTGGGCTATTCTGTACCTCTCCCAAATATTTCACCAGAATCTGTTCTTAACTTTTTGAGTAATCCTGCTGTCAGACAGACAAACAAATAAACAAATAAAATGGCAGCAAAGATAACCCTTGGTGGAGGTAAAAGCAACTCCATACAGCTGATACAACATAATCAAAGGGCTCAAGAAGCACAGAGACATTATTTACACATTTCTTTGGCCAACCTCCTCACTGTAGCCTCCAAGCTAAAACTGTTAGCACACAACCCATCTAAGATGGTTGCATGCAACTTCTGGATAGCAGGTAAACACTGAGGTATGCAGAGATTGCGTGAACTCGTCTAGCGGGATACAGACTGTACTTAAACACATTCAAGCGTGTGAACCCATGTCAGACCGGGTGCTAGAGGCTACACTGAAGATTTCAACTTTAAAAGGGTGGAGGGGTTTTCTCTTATCAGGGTTTCTAGAGATGGATAGGGTTACACAGACTGTGTGGAGTCATTTTGTGTTTGTTTTCAGTTTTTTGTTTTTTTAAATGAAACAAAACCCGTCTTATTCAGCTGTTTAGCAGAATGTTGAAACACTGTTTTGCTGTGAAGCTCCACAAATGTGTTCTGGACTAATACACTTCAGCCGACCTTCTATCTCTATATGGGTATATAAATGTGTAACAACTGAATTTTCATTTTTGTTCATTTAAAACATGTAGGTAGTTGGAGTAGCATCCCATTTTATCTGAGTGGAGTCACATTTCTCTGACAGAAATAACAAAAGCTGCTTTAAATAAACGGCACTCAGTGCCTGTGAGACACGTGTTGGTTCTAAAAGTGTGCATTGGCTTCAAATAGGACAGAAGTGCAGTCATTGAAATTTTCATGAACCGTGGATTTGACTGTGTGGTTTCATGAGTGGAGATATAAGCTGTAAATGATAATCACACAAGCCCCCCCCCCCTCCTCTCCATCTCCCAAGACACAGTGCCCTTGTGATTGACGGAGTATTTGGAGCTGCTCCCTCTCAAGAGAAGAGTTAAACAACACGATCTTTGATAACACCGACACACACTATCACATACCTCATTATAGTTTATCTAAAGAATTGACAGCAGCTCCTCAGGGAGAAAGTGCAGGCTCTGCTCTCATTGAGCTGTAATCTCCACACTGGCATCAACACAGAAACAAGGCCATATATAGGTCTCAGCATTCAGCAAACCTATCTAAATTGTAATGCAAATGATATGTGAACACATGCATGTAAGTATTGTCTTTCAGTGCAGGCAACCAACAGCTGAAGGTAGGAAAAGACATGAAAAGGGAACAAGTGAAATGCAGTGATCTGACTTGCACAGTATTGGCAGTGACATTCGTGGGTGTATGAGAGAGAGACAGCCTAAGAAGTATATAAAACAACACATCAGTCATCCACAGGTGGAGACAGGCGGGTGAAGTTCACAGTGTAAGGCAGCAGGGTGCCAGCTCATTTGGCGAGATGCTGCTGCTGCTGCTGCTGCTGCTGCTGCTGCTGCTGCTGCTGCTGCTGCTGCTGCTGCTGCTGCTGCTGCTGCTGCTGCTGCTGCTGCTGCTGCTGCTGCTGCTGCTGCTGCTGCTGCAGTGAGAGAGGAGCAGCAGAAACAGAGAGCTGACCTGGAGGCAGTTTGAAATTCAACAATGAGGAGGAAAATAGAAATCTTGGAAAGAAAAGGAACAATGAAGGTCCATTCCTGAGACCTGTGGTTCTTATTTATAGAACGTTCCACCCACTGCCAAGAGAACCCACACTGTATTCAAAAAGTCTGTTTCATATACAAATGTGTTGTGTGTATATAAAACACACACTGTCAGAGAAAGGATCAGACTACTGTTAAAGTATCTGCATCCCACACCATTATTGTGTAGGTACTAATACATACTATTGATCTGTAATCAATGGAACTCCATCCACAAACTCAAGGTAATCTCCATTTGTATCTGAGACTGTTTCACAGCTGTCTCTACGCTGACAGATATGCAGTTCTTTTTGCACCATCATGCTGCAATAACAAAACTCAAGCTTATAAAGGCAGACATTGTGTTCACAACTTAGCAGATTGATTTTCATGTCACATTTGAATGACCTGAAGCAGCTCGCAGCCTGGAGGGAAAAATAATCAGCATGTCATGCTTTAATGTCAACAGTAAAATATAACTATGAATGTGTAGTAAATGAGCTATAAAATGAAAAAACAAACAAACACTATAGTCCTTTAACTCTGGCAGGCAGTGTAAAGCTAAGAATATTAAACAAGGCTGTTTGGGTTTGAATACTCAGGTTTTTGAAACCTCCGTCTTTCCTGACGGCACACAGAGGCAGGCTGAAGCAGGGACTTGTGGGAAAAACAAGATCTTTTTATCTTGTAGCTTTCTGCATGTCTAGCAGCTAATGTGATTCAGGAAAAACAAAAACACGTGGCAGCAGTAGTACGAATCTTACTGGGAATGTCACTGCTTTCCAATCTGGCCTAGGGGAGGACAAACCTGTAAAACTGGTACCATAGCTGTTATTTAAGCTGGACGGTGATGCTTCCAATTAGTTTAGCATTCTTCATAAAGTGCACCCTAAGGTAATGCGCAGTGAAGGCTGGTCTAAAAAGGCCCACAGCAATAAAGCTGCTGCCGAGGACCCCAACCAGGCCGGTACCCACGGCTTCACCCAGACCTGACTGAACCAGAATCATGTAATGAGGGTCACACTATCTGAACCAGAGACCTAACCCTGAGCCAAGACCCAAAGCCATATGCCTGCTTTATTTCACCCATTATTTACCCTCAGCGTGTAAGAAAATATAACAGATACTGTCTGGTCTGTCAGATACAACCAAACATTTTCATTGGTCGCTCCAGTGAAATTCAAGAGATCTGAATAAAAGAAAAAAGACTAAAAATACTTTTAAACCAACACAAACTGGGTGTGCAGACAGTTGCTTTAACAGTGTAGCTTCTTTTGTCAGCATGTAGTCGGGTTTTATATACATGTACATGTGTTGTGCATGTCACTCTCTCTCTCTCTCTGTGTGTGTGTGAGTGTGTGTTGTGCATGTCACTCTCTCTCTCTCTCTCTCTCTGTGTGTGTGTGTGTGTGTGTGTGTGTGTGTGTGTGTGTGTGTGTGTGTGTGTTTGTGTGTGTGTGTGTGAGGCCGTGCCGTTTATTGCTTCCGCATTCCTTGCATGTGAATGAGAGGAGTCGTGAGAAATCCCAACATTAAAACATACGTGGATGTCTTCATTTTGAAACAGGCTATTATTTATTATATAGCTATTTATTATATATTATATATATTATTATGTAATTATTTCTTCCACCAGTCACCCGTCCTGAGTTGTCTGTCACTCTGTTTCCTCTGGTAATGATTGGCCATGTCAGGCAGTGGGAGGGGAGAAGAGGGAGTGCAGTGATTTAAACAAACAAAAACATTAATCTGCAGATATGTGTGTGTGTTAAGAACTTAACATATTAAGAACATTTAAATTATGAAATATGCATGGGAAATAAAAGAAAAAGGTAACATTTATTGTGAGCATCTAAATGAAAAAGTTAAGAGTGCAACCAGTGTAAAAAGTCAGTCTGGAGCCTGAAACTGACTCCAAATGTGGTATTGTATAAGAAAATTTGAATTTCTTAATGTGTGCAACTTTTCCACCAGTTCGCTGTCTGACTGTGGCGTCTGTGTTGCATGTTAGTGTATCCATCCTATAGACCAGGGATTCTCAGCCTATCGTAACATAAGACCCACTTATGGTTGGAGAAGATGTTCCAAGGAATGTGACAAAGCATTACATGAAAAACTGAGATTTTAAAATAAACTGGGCTGTGATCCTATGTACTCCTGGTGGAGAGTAGTTAGCATAGGCACCAAGTTGTTATCTTGGTGTATAACACATAATGTCTGGTTATGTGGAGCCTACTGTCTGTTTTGTTATGTCAAATGATGCTAAATGTTGTGTGAGACAGCTGGAGAGATTACACAATGGTCACAGTCATATCATAATAACTGTTTTTTCTGACTGTAGATCCAGTTATGCTGATGCATCATTTACACTGTGATGTACAGATCTCATCCTTTCAGATTAAATTGATTAAATTAACAGAGGCAGAGGATGAAGCAGTGAAGAGCTGCTGAGTTTTATGGACAGTCACTGCTCACAGCATCATTTAACTGTTCAACCAGAGGAGCCACACTGGAGGAGAGGGAAGAGGTCCAGGATGGGAACCATGCTAGAATTAAAGCTGCTCCGGATGAGGGATATTGAAAGGGATGAAATGGGACTGTTGAGTCCACCACAACTTCCTGGCACAAGCTGTTGTACTCGACAGGTGGAACCAACAGAGGACAGGACCCCAGCAGGACGAGGGGAGGAACACAATGTGTTTACATGATGATGTGTCCCAAAGGTTAAAATGTAATGTAAATATGCTGAATATATTATTATCCACATAATCCTATTTACATTCAACCCGGATACAGAAGTATTATCAGAATGTATACGTGTGGATGTATAGAAATAAATGTGTAAAACACACATTGAATAAACAATGAAAACAACCTGCAGCTGAGTGAGATCATGTGACCAGTTTTACTTTTCAAATCTTTTTATTGATTTTTACCAGCACTGAACAATAACAAATAACACGTTAACAGAGTCACAGTGGGCTGGTCCTTCACATTCATACCCTATCCCATATCCAGGGACCCCCCCACCCCCACCCCCCATCTCAGTATGATGAGACGTCAAGGAGGGTTGTGAAGACCAGAACGCGTTGATTTGTCACTTAAAGATTGGGTGCCGTGGTGGGAGGAACTCCAAATAGGGCTGTGAGGGTCCAGGAGCCAGGATTGTACCAAAAACTGTTGCAAGTGTGTTAAATATTTGGCACCAGAACATGTGAGTATGGTCAGCAGGCCACTGTTTACATGGGTCACTAGCATCGGGGTACATTTTGGACAGGCATATGTTGTGTAGTGTGTCCTGAAAAGTACCTTACACTGTAAAAGGCCATGCCTAGCACACAGGGAAGAAGAGTGGACCAGGTTGTGAATACATCAGATACTGACACGGCAGTCTCACGCTCCCAGATTCTCATCACTTGAACTGTCGGGTCAGGATCAAGGGAACCAATGGAGCCAAAGACAATGGAGCAGGGATGTTTATGGGTGAGGCTCAAGACCAGGAGAGCATCAATCTGGGACCCAGAGGGTGATTAGGGAAGTGTGAGAATTTAGACTGGATGAAGATGTAATTTGAAGATAGCAAAAAAAAAAGGGACCTCAGCAGCAAGAATCTGGTCTGTAGAAGACTTTGTCCTGAAAGTAGGGGCAAAACAGGAGGGTGGAAATGGGTGATTATTAAAGACCGGGGCTAAAGTGGAGGGTTTGTCCAGCCCTGAGTGTTTGTGTCTGTGTCACCAGTTTTAAATACAAATCACCTTCAAGAATGTCCCAGAATTAAGACAGTGTTCTGCCATATTGTCATTTGGCTCATTTACTGACATTAATATTTAGATTTCTTTCTTTATCTTACAGTATATGAATTGCATTAACTACAGTTGTACTCAGTAGAGCATTACCTCCGTTACGGTTGAACAACCCTACATGTCGGTTTAGCTTGGCCCGTGCTCCACCTCTCCACAAAGCTTTTGTTAAAATCTGAGTAGTTTTTGTATCATTAGAGAAAACATTGAATAATCTTGTAATGTTAAGGAAAGTTTTTTTTTAAATCCCTGAATCCAACCCTCTATCTGGATCTGGATCAAAACCTAATGGGTTCTTTGTGGGACAATACCCAATCCTTCCAAGAGGTTTCATGGAAATCTGTCCAGCAGTTTTTATCCAATCCTGCTACAAAAAAAACAACAACAAACAAACACAGAAAATGACACCAGTGAAAAGTACTTGCAAGCAATAAGATTAGTAAGAAGAAGAAGAAGAGGAAGGAAGTGCATTTGGAACTAACAGTAATATGCAGTTGGAATGCCACTGGCAGAAATCTTTCTTGCAAAAATAGGTCCTTAAGACTGATTCTGAAAGCAAATAATGTGCTCAGCTGAAGCCTTTTTGCAGCATTAAACTGGAAAAACAGGCTTACAGTAGAAGCTACTGTTGAAGACGTGTTTGTCTTTCAGCCACAGGAGCCAGAACACTGCTGCTTGATTTTATCTGTAGCTTCCCCCAAAAGCATGACATATGTAAAACAATATGCTCAATGTTCATTCCCAGATCATACAGTGGAACCAGATGTGAGCCCCCGCCCTGCTGCAGCTTCTGTAAAAACCAACACAAGGCTGCAGAGAGTCAGCGCTACAACCACTGGCTCCTCCAGTGTTTCTGTCTTCCCTCTCTGACTCCCACTGCTGATGTTGAAGTCCATGTGGGGGATGAGATTCACAGGAAGCCCTCTGCAGACACCTTACAATACAACTGGTGGTAAGCCTGTAAGGCAGCGACTGACTCGCCATGAGAAACACACTGACTATTCACTATTACTGTGTCAACAGTATGTTCCAGTCCTAACAAAGAAGGCCAGTCTTCACAGTTGTCTTATGCATGCGACAAACCATGTCAGAACTCAAAGGGTCAGGCGGTGGTGGATTTAAAAGCTGAGTGACTGATAAAAGGGGAAGCAGCGTGGTGTGAGGAGCAGCCTGGAACAATGACTGTGGCAGCTGACCGGGGAACATGGCTGCTGCATGAGGGTCGAAAGCTTTTCCAACAGCTGCAGCTATTGGAGCGACTACAAGGCATTAGTCTTCATTCCAGACATGCAGCCAGAAACGTGTTTGATTCAGAGGTAAAACAAGAAAAGCTGTAATTCCTCAGCTGCAGTCAGGTGAGGATATTTATATCTGTTTAATCTCTGTGCATCCATACAACACTGGAAAGTACCTGCTTACTCAACTACTGTACTCGGGTACCACTCTGAGGCCTTTGTACTTTGGAGTTTGCATTTAATGCTATATTTAATGTGTAAAATTACTGAATGCATCCTTGGATTTGTGAATGCGTACAATAATCTGTAAATGTGTATTCAGAATCTGAGTGTGCATAATGAGATTTATAAAACGCTTCACCATCGCCACACTTCAATCACAACTTCACCAGGTATCTTATTTATTGTGTACCTGAATGCTGTAGTGTAGTGGTATTGCAGTAGCACGTCTAGGGTAACCAGTAAAGGGGTGGACATCCCAACTGGCCCTGCTGGCTGCTGAGGGAAGCTGGACCCACAGTGCACTCTGAGGGTCTCCCAGACAAGAACATGAGCTGATGAAGGCACAGTCGTACACAGTCGCATGTTTAAAAACCCTTTTAAAAATGACTTATTGAAAACCATCATAGTGCTTTTCATTCAGGAAAACAGCCCAATCCAGCGAGTGCTCCCTCAGAGGTGCACCAACAACCTCCACACATGCTGATGAGCGGCCATATTTGCAGCTCTCTGCCACGTGTGAAGACATCCAGCTGACAGCCTACAGATCTATCTACATACTTACCAGTTCATCTAAATCTCAACACATTTGGAAACCTTTCTATACATTTACAAATCTCATTAAGCACACACAGCGTCTGAACACACATTTGCAAACCCTTTGCCTGATGAAGTGCCACAAAATTTAATTGAAACAAGAATAAAAGTCATGCAACACTGGCAAGTCACATTTGTGTGCCTCTTGTGTCCAACACTCACACATGGTGTAAGCAAAAGAATTTTGTATTAATCATTTAATGCAAAAGAATTTTGTATTAATCATTTAATAACTGCAGGTATTAAAATCCTACCTTTGAAAAGTCTCCCTCCTGACTTTATGCAGAGAAAAGACTTTGAATAAAGCGGCTGAGGTAACTTTTATCATTAGCTGACATGCTAACATCAGCTAGCAGCTTTCCACTCTTGGGTTACAGGCCGCCAAACTGCAGCTGAAACTCAGCAGTTATAGCTACTGCCATGAAATGAAGATCAGGGGGTTAAACAAGCTTCTTATAACCAGACAGAGAAAACAAAAAGTTTAAAGTAGAGGGAAAATAAAAGTGTAAAGGTGAAAAAATACATTCATGACAACAAACACTGGACTAGACCACCAGTTTCACACAGAGGACAGATACTGTATATCACTTCACTCTAAATCCACACAGCATAATGCACAAAATGTATAAACAAAGTGGTTTTTTTTTTAATTCCTGTGAATTTTATTTAAATTTTTCCACCAAACCTTGTGGGCCTTTTGACATGATGGGCCTTAAAAAGAGTTGATTTTTGTGGGTCTGTCCACTGAGAGATGGTCCACCTCTACTTCTTTACATTTCAGGAGGAAATGTTATATTTTTATTTACTGTTCTTTGTTAAAGCAAATAACAATCCAACAATGTCACACATTAATAACAATAATAATAATAATGAGATAATAATGTTGTAATAATAATAATAATAATAATGATAATGTTAAATGTTAACTCCTGAAGAGGATGCTGTTATCTCAGAATGAGGACAGAAAGTCCCTCCACAAAGACTCCACACAAAGACTGTATGTCCATATATGTAGTAATGTTGTTTTTCTACTTATGTAAATCCTTTAGTAAAAATACTCTGTTACTAAAAAGTCCTGCATTGAAATTCTTCTTGAGTAGAATTATGTAAGTAATCGGGAAAACATCCTCTGTTACATTATTATAGATTACATCATTAGATTATTACTCATGCATTAATTAAACATGAAATGGAGCTCATTTTGACTGATTTCATGTAGAACGGCAGCTAACGATTATTTTCATTAGGGAGTATTCTGCTGATGATTTGGCTAATTAATCAAATGATCCTTGGTTTGTAAAAATTCAGAAAATAGTGAGGAATGTCGTCACAATTACCCAGAGTCCAAAGTGAAACAATACTTGTTACTATTAATACTAAATTAGATTTAATAAAGAAAACTAAACTTTTACATAAAGATGAAATGATCAAAATAGTTACCAAATTAATTATCAATTAATACCAAATTTACTAATTGATTCATCAATGAATTATTTCAGCTGTATTTGTATCAACATTTGGCATTTAATTCATGAAAAAATATATTTAAAAAAAGCTCCACGTTTCTTTGTGTGGAAAAGTCTTAATTTGCAGAGTAACTAGTTACTAATTAGTGAAGTAAAAAGTACACAAAATCCCTTTGAGATGCAGTGGAGTAGGACTATGAAGTGGGATGGAAAAGAAAAGAGTCTAGTAAAGTACAAGTATGTTAAATATGTACCTAAGTACTCAAAGACAAGGTGCCTCTTGTCCTCCACACAGAGGAGACATACGGGACGTCCTGAGTGGAGACAACATGGAGCCATCAGAAGTGAAAAATGGTGAGCTTTTCCCCACATGATGAACCGACTTCTCACATTTATATTTGACGTTTTTTAGGACTGAAGTGATGTTCAAGTTGTCGCTGAAATAACACCAAACTATATAATAAATAAAGTTCTGTATTCAAACTTCTACTTAAAACACTATCAGCAGAATGAGTCAAAAGTAACTGTACTCATCATGCAAGTGGTTTGTTTGATGTTTTTTTTAATACACTGTGAATGACTTTTTAATCAATGTTGCATTGTGTATATTCAGAATTTGTGTATCTTGAAACAAGAATAATCCAGTTTGCTCGACTAGAATTATGAAAAATTTAAATTTTTAGAAAATACTTGAAATATTCTGACAGCACTGGTAAATATTTAATATTTTAAAAACTACATGTGACATTAAGGACTCATTTAAATGCTGTGATTACTCATTAAGAACGTTTTGTGTACTGATGTAAAATCTTGGTTTCCAAGTCATCTGGTAAACAGGTATCAGAAATCAGAGTGAAGTATAGAGTATATAAGAGTAGCAGAAAAAGTACTTAAGTAAGAGTATCTCAGTATTCTACATGAGTAGACAACTTGGGTGCATGTATTTCCTTTCTACCAATGAAAGAGATGTTTGGCCTTAAACCAACACCCTCCTCACAGATAGGCTATGTATTAAAACCTTTGTTTTGATTTCTGCTTCAAATTTAAAGAGGAAAAAAAAAGACATTTTACAAACGCTTGACAGTTGCAATGGTGAGACTGTTTATTTTCTCATAAAGCAATCAATAGTGTATATATAAGATTCTTTTCTATAAATATAAAGGTTCTCTTCATAGCAAATGCAAAGGAAATGACTTCAAAGCTGTGACTATTGTAGAGCCGTCAACACAATAAAAAGGATTATTATGAACCGGAAGCACCGTGTGGACGAGTTTGACGAGTCATGATGTGAGAGCTGAGCTGCACAGACGTCTCGACACAAGGCGTCCTTTCTGCTGCAGTGGAAGACGTGAGCGCTGCTCCTCAGGCCCACAGTGCAGCCGTATGCTCACCAGGATCATGTTACTCTGCAGGTCAACCTCAACAATAACAGACAGCCTCCCAATTTAAAAAACAAAGTCGCACAAATGGATCAAAAATGCAACATTTATGACAAACAGCCTCTCCCACCCCAGATACAACTGTATGTACAGAGCCATGTTGATGCTGGACACCCCTTCAGCTCCACAGAAATGAGCTTTTCTACAGGAAATCCTGTTGATTTTCTAACACCAATACAAACTTACATCCTTTGTGAAATCAAGGTTTCATTGTAGATTAAAAAAATCAAATAAAACACATGAAGGTGTTTTTGTCTGAGAACAAGACATTTATTTTTCTTTTTAAAAGCTGCACTGCCTTTACCCCAAAGCTATCTCAGCCTCACATTCCACATCATGCTCCTGTTTCCTGACACTGATCCCATGCAACACCCTGAAATGCAGTGGAATTCACATTTGCTGGCAGAAATAAGTTCTGAATCATGTTCCAAACCTGCACTTCCAGCCTAAAAACACCAGCTCTGAGCAGGCTGAAGAACATATTCTTCACTGACTCGACTCATCTTAGAGCCACGTTTGCATGTTGCAATTATTTGCTTTGTTGATGAATATGCAGATTTTTTGTTTTGTTTATCCTTTTCTTTAATTTAAAATGTCAGAAAACAGACAAAAATTCTCATTAAAATTTTTTCACAACCCAAAAGTCATGTTTTAAATGATTTATCTGGAAACAATCAAAGCCCGAAATATATTCAGCAACAACATGAGAGTTTGAATTTTTGCCAGATAAATGACTGAAACAAAATAAATCAGACTTTCTCATCAGAAAAAGTAGAAAACTAAACTAGAAGGGGTGTCCTCTGATTTTTACACAGCGCTGCATACAGATGGTTTCACAGTAAAGGCTTTGACACACAGACGTCTTCTGCTTGATTTGTTTTACAGCTTTGCAGTTGAATGAGTCAAACAGCCATCAGAGGCAGATTTATTTGAAGTTGACCGAACATAACTACAGCCAGAGTTAGGCTGCTGAAAATGAACACACTAGTACTTTTGCATGTTTAGGACCCTTGTAGTTCTTACAGTGATTACAGCTGGACATTCATGTCATTTTATTTTCATATGGTCTCATGTTCTCCTTCCTGTCAGACAGCCCTCAGATGAAATCTGCTTTCCTTTTGGTTAAAGGCGTAAAAAAAATGATGTCATGTTGCAGGAGTAAACTTTCACTTACACCTACATTATGTACAATATCAGAGCCTGAACTAAAGTAAGCACAATCATCACAGTGGTCACTGTGGAGGATGACCTGACGCGAGCAGATCCAAGGGTGGGGGATCATTTTCAGAACTAAAAACATGCAAAAACACCGGCATGGTCCTTTAACCCGACGTGATTATGTGTGCTTTATTTGGAAAGGAATGTTATAACTGAGCTCCAGGCCACAACCATCTGTCACAATGACTCACATTCACAACCTGTGCACCTTCTCTGGTCCCAGACTGCTGACATTTCCCCTCAGAGCAGACATAGACTACAGCTGGTTAATCAGGATAAGAGCGAGCCACGAGGAAACACTTGGGTTTCACGGGACTCTGCTTAGAATAGACTCGACAGCAGTTCACTGACTGAACACACAAACACTGAGTGAGAAATACTCCCGGTGGTCTACAGTGATTCAGATCATGAGACCTCTGGATCCTTGACGGTCAGTTGGCTCTTTGTGACGATTACGTACGACTCCATTATGTCCAAAGGATGAAAAAAGTGTTGTTTTTTTTAAAAAAAGACATTGTTTCAAAATCTTTAAATACAAATATATACTTACAAAAATCTGACAAATGTATATGTACATTAAAAAACATACCGAGTGTCTGCTGGAAGTCCAGGAAAAATCAGAGGAGGATAATCATTCAGTTTGTCACTAAGCAGTCTGTTGAAGCGGGTTAAACCACGTTACACTGTGGTCTCACCCTGCTTACTGTTGGCCAGTCTCGTGTAAAACCTCCTCCAGGAGTTCAGGGTCTTCCCAGACCAGATCCAGAACCCGGAGGTGATGCCCACAATGAGAGTCATGAGATACTTTATCATGAACACGGTGAAGTCGGGGCTCATGTTGGGGTGGTTCTGGGCCGGACATGGCACAGCGTAGGTCTTGCAGGTCTGGCTGATCCACGTCCTCTCCCACTGCTCTCTGAAGGCCTGCTCGTAGAAATTGCAGGCGATGACGATGGTGGCCGGCACGGTGTACAGGACGCTGAAAATCCCTATCCGCACCATCAGCTTCTCCAGCTTCTCCGTCTTGGTGCCGTCGTGCTTCATGATGGTTCGAATGCGAAACAGGGACACGAACCCAGCCAAGAGGAAGGAGGTTCCAATGAACAGATACACAAACAGTGGCGCCAGGACGAAGCCCCTCAGGGCGTCCACGCTGTTGATGCCCACAAAGCAAACCCCGCTCAGCACGTCTCCATCCACCTGCCCTACAGCTAGGATGGTAATGGTCTTGATGGCCGGCACGGCCCAGGCTGCTAGGTGGAAGTACTGGGAGTTAGCCTCGATGGCCTCGTGGCCCCATTTCATCCCTGCTGCCAGGAACCAGGTGAGAGCCAGAATGACCCACCAGATTGAGCTGGCCATGCTGAAGAAGTACAGCATCATGAAGAGGATGGTGCAGCCCTCCTTCTTGGTGCCCTGCACCACAGTCCTTATGTCATTGTCAAACCTGTCATTGCAAACCACCTTGTCCTCGAGTAAAAATCCAGCAATGTAGGCGATGGATACCATAGTGTAGCAGCCGGAGAGGAAGACGATGGGCCTCTCCGGGTAGCTGAAGCGCTTCATGTCCACCAGGTAGGTCAGCACAGTGAACAAAGTGGAAGCACAACACAACACTGACCAGATGCCGATCCAAATCCTCGCGAATTTGAGCTCCTCCTCGCTGAAGTACATCATCCCGTGGGATCTCTTTGGCTCACACGGAGCTCCGCAGTTCTCCTGTCCGAGGAAGCGGTAGTTCAGGTAGGGAGGCACCCTGAGCGAGGTCGGGCACCTGAACTGACCGTTCAGGGGGTCGGGAGGTGTGCGCTCGGTGGGGTACGGACCGGGGCCGTCAGGCTCCGTGCGGTCCGACATGTTTTGCCCGACGCACAGCTCTCCCGCGCCGTGGACGGGGAAGGACTCGCACGCGAGGCTGTCGGGCCACTGGAAGCCGAACTTGTTCATGAGCGCCTCGCAGCCCTGCCGCGCGCGCTCGCACAGAGAGCGGCACGGAGGCAGCGCCTGTTCGAGGACCGTGCATACTGGCGCATACATGGAGCACAGGAAGAACTTTAAATCCGGGGAGCACTGGACTTTAACCAGCGGGTAGAACTGGTGGACCTCCAGCCCCGCGTCCTCCTGGTTGGAGTGGCCGAGCAGGTTCGGCATGATGGTCTCGTTGTATGCGATGTCCGTACACAGAGGAATGGAAATCGGCTGGCAAAATCCGTGCTCCGGTATAGACATTCCTCGGTCACCGCCGCCGTATTGGCCATGCACACGAAAAATCCCCACGTTTATACACAGAACAAAAAAGAACACAGTCCAAACCGCACGAAGGAGTCCGCTGCAGACCATGGTGAAGAGTGTCTCCGCTGCCGCACTTTGTGTTTGTTGCTGAACTAACTTACGTTACCTCGCCGACCACAGACTACTTCCTTGAATTCTCTTTGTTGGCGTCTCTTTGCGGCTTCTTCCCGGGGAATTTCACCGCTCGGCTCCTCCGGTGCCTCACCGACACCAGGTGTTCAGAGACGGTGGAAAAATACCCGGATTTTAAACACAGGTCGGATAAAATCCACAAAAATAAAGCGTCCTCCTCCAGCAGAGGTGCTGCTCCGGTCCTCTGCCTGCCGACACCGTGTCAGTCTGCGGTTCATAGCCGTCCTGCTCTCCCTCACACATTCCCAGTCACATCAAGTCAGCCACCAGTCAACACAGTTTCCGGTTCAGACCTTCGAAATAAAAGTCCCCAATGCGTCATCATCCTGACCAGTGTTCACATTTTGGCTACAACTATCTCAATTAGATATTATTATTAATGCTCTCTGCTAGCATGTGAAGCAGCCTAAATGCTTTTTCTTCAATGTTTTAACAAATGTTTGTGTGTAAAGGACCCTTTAAAAATAGATTTGGGGATTTTTCTTTGGTTAAATAGAGGTGCACTGTCAGAGCCTGGGTTTGAATCCAGACCTGGTGCCTTTCTGTGTGGAGTTTAATTTTCTCACCCTGTCTGTGTGGATTCCCCCTGGCTCCCTCCCAAAGTCCAAAAACATGTCATTATGGTGAGTTATAGGCTCTAATAAAAAAATAAATTGACTTTTGTAGAGTATTAGAGAGAAAAGTTAAGAATCATGAAGACTAAAATGGGTTAAAACAAAAATAAAAGTCAGATGACAAAGAGTGAATATTTTAAGTTGGTAAAGAAAAATTATCAGACAAGTAATACATCTTTGTACGGAGCCCTTAGCCTCCCATAAGGTTGTTGTTTTGTTTTGTTTTTTATCTTCCGTGCATTATATAATTAACTTCTGTGCACAAATTATTTATCTTGTGTGCACACGATAATTATCATGTGGGAATAAAATATTATCTTGTGTATATATGAATTAACTTGTTCCCGCATGATAATGATCTTATTTGCACACAAGGAAAATAAATATATGCCCCAACTTATAACTAGTGGGCCCGTCCAGAGCGGAAGCAAATTTATGAATCCCACAATGGCGACGCCTCTGATTGGCTTGACATGATGATGACGTTTCTCCCGTAGCCCTCTTACTGAAAGAACGTGGACTACGTTAGAAACATCATATCATCATCATACAAAGCCAATCAGAGGCAGAGTAGGGCGGGTCATGGTCATTATAGTAGGATTCTTAATAAAAATCATTGAAATCTGTTCAAAACGTTTTCATTTATCCTGCATACAAACACACAGACAAACTAACAGCACCGATCTCACCTCCTCCAGCTCTCATTGGTGGAGGTAATAAAGCTGTTCCCTCAATAGAATCATCTTAAGATTTTTTTTAAAAACTATGGCCTTATGGGATATCAGAGGCTCCACAGCTTTGTCTTGTGATCAACAAATCATTTTCAAAGTTTCACCATATAAACAGCACTAAATAATGTATGTTTCCAGTAAATACACCGCACCTAGAACTTGTTTATCAATGTCTGTCAAAACTCTGAAGACACAAATCAAAACGTAGAATTAGAATGAAAACCAGTATCAGAACACTGACGTACTTCCTGTTTACATCTGCCTCACTTTATCTGACTTTACAGATCTCCCCCCTCTCTCTCTCTCTCTGTCTCTCTCTCTCTCTGTCTCTCTCTCTCTGTCTCTCTCTCTCTGTCTCTCTCTCTCTGTCTCTCTCTCTCTCTGTCTCTCTCTCTCTCTTCAGTGCTTACTTGGGTTGCAAAGGTTCACTTCAGTTCATGTCTGCACTGTTTTGGCATGACTGCTGGATGCACATCTATGCCAGGTAACTTAAAGGTCCATTTTCGAATAATTTAAACCCACAACCTCTACGTGCCTGAAGGTGATTTTCTTCCCCTTCAGTTCAGGGCGGTCATCGGTGTCTGTTCTGGATTCTAGTCTCTGCTTGTTATGAAAATCACAGATTTATCACCTCTGCCAAGGAGGTCATGTTTTAGCAGGCGTTGTTGGTTTGTTTGTCTGTTTGTTCTGAAAAGTTCTGAACAGATCTTAATGAAATGCCTTGGCGCGGTAGGGTACGGCCCAAGAAACAATCCACCGGATGTCGGTGGTGATCCTGATCACATCTGGATCCAGAATGTTTTTAAAGGTATCTTCAAAAGTTACTGATCTAGATCCTGAAGAAAACCACCATTAGTGAAATACACATATTTTTTTAGTAACTATCACACTAATAATGATACCAATGTGATTCCAGATCTTAGAGGTTTTCATGCTCCAGGAGTCATAATATGAGGGTCAAACCATCATGGGACTGTTGCCTTTCGGTGTAACGACATAATGGGGAAACTTGGTGGAGGTTGGTGCTCTCTGAGGGGCGTCTAGTTTGAAAAGTCCTCAATGCGTTTCATCACAGCAGATGTAGGATTACATAAGTCTCAAGGGTTTAGTAAGAGATGTGTGTATCATATGAAAATGAATGTAAACCCCAGGACAACATGAACAGCAGACCATAAACACGTAAAACCCATCATTTATTTTCATGTGTGGTATTCTGTTGCTCTGTTGTTTAGGGGTCATCATCTAATTTGACCTTAAACACTCTGTTTATTGAATGACCATTTAAAGAGAGGACCTCTCCTCATATCAGTGGTTGTTTCTGCTGGAATAAATTCTGTAACCATTAATCAACTACATATAGAACATGATGCTGGATGGATACAGGAGAGAGACACCGAGGTGACTATAGAAGTCCATAAAGGTAAGATCATCTGGAGCACTTTTACTGCTGATAGGATGACATGGTTGAAAAATAGTTATTAGAAATAAACCAAATATTTTGAAGGTTCACAGAGTTCTGATGCAGACGTGTGTCATTGGCTCCAGTGGTTACGAGCCTATTTCTCTTCACAGAAGCTTGGCTCAGATATGGTTGCAAAAGTGTATTTTATCTGTTATTTTGAGATCATAACTCATCAAATTAACTTGTAATCTCAGGATAACAACATTGAATAATAATCCTAAAACAATCCAAGATTGTTTTGCCCTGAAGTCAGATATTTCTCCCGTTGTGTCAAGAAAAGAACGACTCGTTCAGATGCCAGGATAGCCTGTTATCACAAGATGACAAGATATTTAACTTGTCTCCTCAAGATGAATGATTTACTGTATTAAATGTTTGCAGTCACGCTTGCTTTTGGCTCCCATAGTGAGTTATGACAGATGGTTTTGGCATCATGTGGGACTAATGAGAGGTGATTATACTGACAACAGAGTTGTGTGGAGGTAACGTGATCACCCATGTTTATTGTCTGCCTCTGTTTGTGTACTAGATATCTCAAAAAGTTATGAACGGATTCTAATGACATTTTGTGTAGAGATGGGCTGAGAGCCAAAGAAGACTTTAGTAGATTTTGAGGAATTGTTTTTATGATGGGAGAGTCTTTTAACACTGCAAGATATATTTTGACATGTTCGTGTGTTTCTTAATAAATATTAAGCTATATGTGTCAATAAAAAATCTAGCATATTTAGTGGACTAATGTTCATTTTCTATTTGCTCCAAAGTAAAAAATAAAGAAATATATGAATGTATTCATGTTCATTATTAAAAATGTAATGGCTGTTTCCACTACTTTTTGCATGGATACCAGTTTTCTATGTAAATAATTCTATTTCATACAATAACAGTATTCTAGATGTATTTAATGATATTGATAATATCTCTCAGATCTATTTATCATAGGTTTATTACAAGCTTTTGTTGTGGCTGGTCTGGAAACTATCTCCTGATTGTGCTCTCTAAATGCTCTCTAGTTTAAAGCTTGTTTAGTCACTATTCTAATATTAATGGTGAAGGAGTCCCTTTAGTGATGAAGACACAGAGAATTAACACCCAACTGTCTTCACTTTCTTTGAACTCATTGTTCTGGTATTATGGCCCACACCTGTGTTGTTTGGTCCAATCTCAGTGCTGCTAAAGCGCCAGAAGAATATGATTTATAGAGTTATGTTAACTAAATGTCCAGACACACAACACCTAATGAATGACACTGCTCATGTTGAAGTCACGTTTGCTATACCTGATAAAACTGTTCTCACCCCCACATACAACATCCTGCCATAAAGACTTTCTAACATGTGGTTAAAAGGAAACAGCACTTATGCTAAGTTAGGTTAGGTTTACCTTCATAGGGCACTATAAATTTCAACCCTAGACCGTTATTGGAGGAAATAACAAGAATTTTTTTTAAAGTTTCAAATTTTTTTCTTCATTTTTATGTTGCAAATCAAAGTCAATGAAGTTACCAAATATGGTTCCTCACCAGTCTAGTGTAAAAATCTTTCCAAAAAGTGTATTTAAATAAAAATGTTAATTATGGATAAATAAACACATTTAAAGTTAAAGGAGCATTTACTTTCACATAAAAAGGTATAAAAATACAAAAATACTTTATACAGGTTTTTTTCATTGAGGTACTGATACTGGCACTTGTCACAAATATCACCCACGTATCAAAGTCCAGTCTAGTCCAGTCCAGTCACTTAGGCACCTGCTTCATGGTACTTGATGAAGCAGTTGCGCTCAGCATTGAGGCACAGGTGGACCTTGCAGACCCTGCAGACCACGTTTGACCTCAAGATGTGCCCCTTCCTGCTGCAGTACTTGCAGGTCTGGCGGGTGGTGTAGACAGGGGCATAGAACAGGGACAGGTCAAAATGCACACAGTCATCTGGGGTGTGGCTGCGGTGTCCCCAGGCCTTACCGAGGACACCGCAGCGACACCCCAGAGCAGCAGAGGTGCTGAGGCTGCCTGAAGATGCTGAGCTCCTTTGGGTCTGCTAGCACCCCTGAACACCTGAATTAGAATTTTTGACTTTGACATTTTATTTCAAACATGTGAAAGTAAAAAAAATAATCGTACAAACAAGAAAAGCTTATTGCAAAAGAAATGACCTTGATCCTGAAGTTTTTGAGTGACAGGCCATCCCCAGCAAGAGCCTTGCAGTCCCGCCTGTAGATGACCCAGGCCTTCATGAGGCTGACATCAACTGCATATGCAAACAGCTGCAGGTACCACATCTTGGACTTCATGGGGGTACGGTAGAGGTGGACCAGCATGTTGCTCTTGTCAATGCCCCCCATGTTGGCATTGTAGCTTTTGATGACAGCAGGGCAGCTCATTTCCTCCTTCCTCTTGGTGTCACAGCAGTACTGGTAGACTGAGGACGTGGGCTCCACCCCCATGTCTGTTGACAGTAGAGTGACAATCTTGTTGTCCTTCCACCTGAGGACCAGGATCCCATCGTCACTGGTGATGTAGTCGCGGGTACCATGAAGGACAGCCTTCTTCTCCATCTCCTTGATGGACTTGAGTAGAGGCTTGCCCATTCTGTTGTCCCTGGTTGTCCCCGTGTACCTGCAGGTGGTGGAGAGGAATCCCACACATGTAAAAACTCTTTGTTAACCTGTGCTTATTTTCACATGCTACCTACATGTATCTATACCTGCAGTTCTTCTCCTTGAGGTACCGCACCATCTCCAGGCTGGTGAAGAAGTTGTCCGCAAAGATGGCTGTAGTGGTGGAGGAGGACATGGTGCTGGCCAGGACAGAGACTATCTGGCTGGTGGCACCCATGGCTTCTTGTTCAGGCGTCAGGGGGACACCGTGGGCCTCCAGTGTAGTCTTCCCCTGGTATAGCACCATGTCGTGAATGAAGCCATCCTCAGAAGTATAATACAAACTGCTATAACGTCATAAAACTGACCAAAGTCACACATATTTCACTATTTATAGCTTGAAAATGCACGATTGTCCTAAGTTATAATACGTTATTTGTTAAAAAAAAAATACCCTAAGTAGCGTAGTGTAAAAAAGTACCCTAAATGTTGGGCGTATGTCCATAAATAGACTTACCATCATAGCCCTAGTCTTACTGAATATGATGAAATATGACGTCACTATTTTTTCACGCTAAAATTTCAATAATTTGTAGAAATCCTACGCAAATGACACATCTCAACATTTAGCACAACTATTCAACTGTATAATGTGTGAGTTTCATCAATTTACCATTGTTAGATATGATGTTAGGCCCGTGAGCGTGGGACTGGGTCTGGGTGCACAACTGCACTTCACACGCTCTGGAAGAAGAAGGAAGTTTGAGATGCTCTGGGCCACTGCTGATTGGTCAGACGCCATGACGCCACTACCTGTGAGTCTGATCTTCGCTGGGAGAAATTGCCGTGGTTCCACTGCCTCACGGAGAGGTGTGGGGAGGGGTGCCATTTTGGACGCCGACTTAAGTTACCAAATATGGTTTCTCGCCTGATAAAGGGTTAGGTTTAGGAAAAGATCTGTGAAGTGTGTTTGCTTTCACACAGGAAGTAAACTCCAGCCTCCTGGTTGAAAGGTGCGTGTGACCCACCACTCAACCCTGACCTCCACCTTTTTTGGGACTTAGGATTTGTGGTGTTGTGCAGTTGCTTTGATTGTCTCATATTCTCAGATGTGTTTCCATGGAGGTACATTAAATCCCTGTATGTTAAAGGCCTGGTGCATCTGATCTGGACTCAGCAGGTACGCTTGTGCCAAGGGATGAGCTAAAACACCTGTATTTGATGCTTGGGAATGAGACAAGGCTCTAATACTCTATATTAGCTTTGTGTTTACAGCTTGTTTTCATTGCCCCAAAGTAACCAAAAATTGGTTAATGCATAAATTCTCACATGGTTTTCAAAAATGAGAAGCCTTTTCAAGCTTTCTTTACAGTTAAATAAAAAATATATGATATCCTCTCAGCTGATTAATATTTTGTACCACTGTAGATAAAAATGAAGGTGAAGGAGAGATTGGCTTTTTCCTCTTGATGCGCTTCAGTGTTTGGTGAATTACGTTGCAATCATCCTCCTTGAAAGAGAAATGATTACCACACAGAGTTAAACCTTGACATGAATTTGAATCTACTCCACTGGAATCAAGTATGCATGCTGCTCTGTGTGCAGACAGAGGGCAGTTTGAGAGTATGCTTTGTGTCCTTTCCAAGTACCGGTCGAGACATAACTTCCTGTAATCAGCCCTTGCACGAAAATTCAGTCTATTTCAAAGAAGGGAGACATCAGCCGAAGGTGGAAAAATGCATACGATCCCTAATGTAGAAAAGATGAGAGCGAGGCTTTCCAACTGGCACTGCAGCCAGCCTGTCTGTTAGCCGAGGGAGAGAAGCAAGGAGTGTATAATGCACACTGACATAGGAATGTTAGATTTTCCTCCTTAGGCTGCAGAGAGGAGAGAGGGCGAAGAACTGAAACCAAACTAATGCTAGAATGTGTTGGTTGACTTTTGTCTTCAGGCTCTGGTTGACAGAACTATCTCTCTATAGCAGAAAGGCCTTGCAATGATATGCAGAGACAAAACGCACTGTATAATGCATTTATGTTAGGTATTCCTTAAAGGGCTCGATCGATATTCTTGCATGCTTATAATATAAATCATGTATACTTCACAGGACAGATGCATAAAGTCAAAGTTGTCTTCAGGACTAACAATCAGAAGGGCACTCGGAAAGCATAAACATCCAAGGCTGCAAAAAATTGATTTGCATTTCCCTAAAAATCTAATCACTTCTTTCCCATTCCAAGGGCCACCTCTGCATAAATGATTTTTAAATCTGCCGACAGCTTTTTAAGATATTCTCCTTAATTAATCCCACCAAGGTTATTGTCCTAAGAATATCTGTAATTATAAAGACTTAACGTTGACAAACACTTTACATATATACAAGTATTTCGCTGTTAAAATGCAAAGTAGTAGAAGTAGTAGTAGTAGTAGAATAGAATAGAAATAGAATAGAATAGAATGCCTTTATTGTCATTGCACAGCTGTACAACAAAACGTCAGAGAAACTCCTGGTACAAAAAGAATAAAAAGAGCAAGATAAAAACATTAAATAGACCCAAACAACTCACATATATAATAAATAACCTGGCAGCAGCATAAGATAAAAAATATTCCACAGAATAAACAAATATTACACAGATCACAGAAGTAGTAGAAGTAGTGGTAGCAGTAGAAGTAGCAGTAGTAGAAGTAGTATTATTTAGAGAAACTGATGCATGTGTTGGGAAACGCTTCACAATGTTAAGGAAAGTGAAAAAGATTTGATTGATCTGGATCTGCCTATAAATGGAATCACCTCTCCACCATTTCAAAGCAGGACTCTCGGCCTTCCCTCGTCTCCGTGGAAATGATTCATCACAAATGACTCAAGCAACGGGGGAGTAAGAAAGGACGTGTTGTAAAACAGCCAGACAGATGCAACACATTCAGAGTCAGAGCAGCACAAACACGACTGAAGCATTAATAAATTTTATTTCTGGTAAAACAACATTAAACAACATTTACAGAAGGACATTACATCTTCCATAATAACGTTACATACAGGTTGTAACAAATAATGCAACAGCTATTCTACTGTATACTATATTGTTTCACTTAATTAAGTGGCTGACGACACTTCGGTTTTCTAAACCGCTTGTGAAAATGATTTCTTTTCAGTGCAGCATACAAAGAGAAAAAGAAAAAGCGAGAGAAGCTTTGTTGAAAAAAGTTGCAAACACAGATTTATTGTTCAGCACAGCGAGGATGCACAATGGATCCAACCTATGTATTTCCTACTGACATCACTTCTGTCCACATGATAAAGAAAGCCTCACATTAATATTCACCATATATGTTTATTCATATATGATTTCTCTTTGAGTGCCTTAGGGGGACATTTGAAACCCTGTTGACAAACATAGTGGAAGCATCACTATTTCACCACCTTATTGATTTCCACCCTTGACATTTCCATTGATATTAGTTTTCACTCTTCCTTACACAGTGCTAAATGTGCAACTCCACGTCATCTTTCTTTCTCCGGACTTTATTTGTAATATATGAAGAGCATTCAAGTTTGAACAGAGTGCCTTCAACAACTTAACACAGGACTCAAAAATAGAAGTTATTGTACAAGACTCTGCAGAAGCTCTGCAGAAGTCAGAGTGTTGAGGGGGGGAACCAAGCGATGTGTGCCACACCAGAAGTGTGCACAAGGAGAAACATCCCAAAAATAATTATTCAGCTGCTAATACTGCCTGCAATCCCTTAAAGCCACATGAGGCTGGGCAATCTTAGCACAGCTCGATGGTATTAACCCTCTTCTGTCACGCTGCTTTACTGGCATTACCCACCCCCTCTCCTCCCCTCTTTTACTGCTGCACAATCACAGCCTGGGGATGATACTGAAAAGCTGTGAGATCATTTCAAGTATAGCATTTCCATGAACTCGCTTCAAACTCAAGAAAGATTCAAAATGATGGACCGTATTTACATTTGTAGGAAGAGTTTGTTTACTTTCTGTCAGGCAAAGCAACGCATATATATATGTATATTTACTTATATATTTATCATTAAGGGCAGAGCAAGTGCAAAAAGGTGATCATACAGGCTGGAATGTAGGGCAAACTGTTTTTTTCTTTAAAGTGCATTTTAAAAGCGCTATCGGGGAAGCCTAGGCCCATAATTGTTATTTTACTAAGAGCCATGACTGAAGAAGAGGATGGACTAGAACATGGTGACATGTCAAAGCGCTATAAGACTCCTTCCCACTGCTGTTTCTCCATTATAGGATAAGTTCAGATACTTTCAGGTCAATCTTCACTCTTTAGGTACATCACATGTACTTTGAAAGAGTTATGGGTTGTTATAATCATCTCTCCTCTCTAATGATGATCACCTAGTCGTGATTACACTGTAACAGGTGGGGGACACAATCCATATTCTGTACAAAATGCATTCCAAAATTCAGTCAGAACAAATATTCAGCAGTCTGAATCCAAATATCCATCTAAATGTAATTAATTTTCAGCCAATTTGCAAAATATAAATTCATGTCATTACTGTATGTATTCTTACTGTGTGCATCAAGATAAATGGCTGGTCCCACTAAGTCTGCAGTCTGTTGCCATTCATGTTAACATCACAAATAAATGTGATGAAAATACGACATTCTGTCAGTTTCATGTATGAATTTGAGACTTGAAACTGTATCATCAACACAAAGCACAGACAGCTTTTTGTCTGCTGCCATTTTTCCTGTCACCACTGGAGCTAAAGCGTCAGCACAGCTTCATGCACATCCGCATTTATTTGCTAGGTTTGTTTACTTTACATTTTTTCTACACGAAATTCTGTCTCTGTGTTTCCTGAGACATTTTTTTTTCTGAGCCAGGGCACAGATACTCACATTACACATTATTTTGCCAACTCAGTCTCCTTTTATTGTGTCCTGTTCAGCTGTTCCCGATCAGCAAATTAGTAAGCTTTACAAACCTAATTAAGACATTTTTGACCAATAGAAAAGAGTCAAGAAGAACATCTCAACAATGAGCCTTCATCAAATTATGACATTTTTATGGCTAACATATTCACAAACAACTGTTAGCTTACATGTCCAGCAACATGGACATCCCATCCAGGCCGGGACCAGTGTGGTTTGTCAGTTATGGCTGTCAATAAACATCTGACCTGCAACAACGAAGATAAGAATGCGAACATGGAAGCCAGAAATTAGCCAAACTTTTGAATACATTTTGCACAGAACCATTTTTAACACTGCAGTCACTCTATGGTGGTTTTACCTCTGTAACAGAGAAGAGAGATGACTTCATTCAGATAGACACGAAAAAAATTCAAACCTGTACTTGAATTAGACCACAGAGAAAATACCAGCTGGAGGGGGGCATGGTGGGGCTGCAGGTTTATACTGTACTGTAGCTGGGTGCAGGAAGTTTATTCTAGCAGGCAAGATATCTATATTATAAATATGTGTGTGTGTGTGTGTGTGTGTGTGTGAGTGAGACAGTATCTAACAGTCAGTGAAGTGACGGACAATTATCCACAGTTTCCAATTCCCTGTGGCTTCACATTTGCAGCCTTATCTCTTCAGCGAATCAAAAGTGCACGGCCAATATTATTGTTTCAGTTTTTCAAACTGATCGAACTCGAAGAGGAAGCCATTGTATTGATAGTACTTCACAATAATCACCAAACATTTAAACTGTAATATTCATATAGTTTCACACAAAACATCCAAAGAAAATTTCAAAGAACTGTATAAACTTCTTCGCAGATGATACTATGTTATACAGCTGACCTCATCTCAGTGTCATAAAAAGTTTCAAAACATTTAGAACATGTAGGATGTTGAGGGGCACACCGGGGAAGTCTCTGTGTGAGAGCACACGTTGGTGGTGAAAGGACTGATCAGCTAATCACCACTTGCAGCACACATACTGCACACAGACACACAACCAAAGACGCGAGTCACTCATCCCTATGTTCGCTGAATTTGTTAGAAAAGAAAAGTTCCAGATCAATCTTAACGTTTGACTCATGAATTGAACAAAACGGTACAGTTATTGACAAAAATCATCAGTTTTGATAGAATATTGCAGATCTTGTGATGATATCAGACAAAGTGACAGGGAGGATTGTCGTGGCTGGATCAAATAATAGGCCACACAGTCTATTGTCCTGGTGTTTTCCCTTTTGTACATTAGCTCATATGCATGGATGGAAGCACCAATGCTTAGCTATTGCCCATGTTTTGTATACATACATTTAGATACTTACACACACATGCTTCTCTGTCAGACACACACACTTGGAGTTGTAGTCAATTACAGTATTGCGTCTATATAGTTATGCACACTGGTTGGTGCTGTCCCTGTTATCGTATGTGTGCACCGTCAACATCTCTGGCAGACATGATTTTTTGTTAGAGAGGCTTTTCAGTTGCAACACAAAACTCATATGAAACTGATCTGGTTCCATCATGGAGGCCCATTAGAAAAATTAAAGGAGAATTATTACATTTAGTATTTTTCTACAACTGCTTTTGGCCATCATTCTTACAGATCCTGCAAATATTTATATATACAGAGAAAACAAGGGGGGCTATGAGCATCATTCACCAATGATTATTATAAGAACTGGATACCAGACTCCAAAATGGCACCCAGCACAGGACCCAGAGAGCTTCATCTTTAGTTTTTATTCATGTTGAGTGGCTCACATGTGCGTTAGCATCTCTTTAATCGAGTTGCAAATCTTATAGACTTTATTATAAGATGATTTCATGCGTATAAAAATAGCTTCTCAACCCTCTGGAAAAGTTTGACAAAAATGACCAAACTCATAATACAATGAATAATTATTGACCTTTGAGATGTCCTGTCAACAGTTTTAAAGATGTCTCTTTTATACTCATGTTGGCTTTAGGGCCTCAGAGGATGCACTGTATTTTATTGCAGTACTTAAGTTAGCCACCAGGCAAAAATGGCAGCAAAGCTAAAGCTAGAATTTCTTTTGAGTGAAGATGCATGCAAACGTTTCTACCGATGTATGCAAATCAGGGTGTTATACAGAAAGTAGGTTACAAATGATTGTGAAGAAACCGTTGAGCTTAATTACAAATCTCAACAATGCATTGTGAAAACCTGCATGCAAAGAAATCTTATTGATAGATCAAAAACGGAGAAGAAAAAAATAAACATGATTCCAGTTGTATGTGCAAGTATAACTGTCTCAGACAGGGCTGGGTATCAGAACTCCATACCTTTAAAGTGGCGTAAAACCCAGTAAAAAGTGATATTTAAACTGTTCCAGTCAAACTGGACCTGCATTTGTTTAGCCAATCATCGCAAGCATGTGTTCAATTAAAGCAAGGTATGACTGGCCCACTGCTGCAGCAGCCATAACCAATGCTGTCTGTGTCGTGCTTAAATTAAATGCAACATATTTGAGAGTTGGGAGTTGAGCATGCTGAGATGTAACCAAAATGTTTGAAATTATTTTTTTAAAAGTATTCTATTGGTACTGGTATGACTTAAATGATACTGGAATTGGATTTTTTAAATGATACCAAGTCTCAGAATGGTCTTTATACACATTCTCCTAAATGCAGCTTGGAGGAAACATATTAAAGCCTTACGCTGCCATGCTGTATTGATCTTAATACAATGCAATTTGTGAGTGAAATAATCTGGTAACTGAAGGGAATTGAGGTCAAAACTACAAAAATAAGGCTGTAAAAAAATCAATTTGAAAAAGAGAAATATTTCATGAAGATAAATGTTGTTGAAAATGTCTTTTTACTACGAGCCGCTAGCTGTGTGCTATGTTTAAATCACATATGATGACACTAAACACCTGATAAATAGCACACGTTAATATTATGTTTACATTAAGTCAATAAGTTGAACATTGAATCACATTAATCATGTCTGCTGCTGAGTCAGCAAAGTGGTAACAAAGAATAGAGGACCTCCAATATGGCCGTCAGAGGATGTGTTACACCACCTGAAAGCCCTCTGTTATCATTCTTATTGTTGTCTGCAGTTACACAAAAGAGAGAAGAACCTGGTTAGAAAGAGAACTCTTTAGAATTATTATTATTATTGTTATTATTTTTTGCTTGAACTGACTGCATTGATTTTGTTTTCTACATGTATGATGTCTCCTGTATGTGTTTGTTGAGTTTGGTGTCTTGGCAAGAGCAGTGTAGTGGTGAGAAGATGATGCAATATTAAAATCGTCCATTATATAGTTTCTACTGTAGATGAGTATATTATACATACAAATATACATTCTTAAATAGGAGGCTGGCTACAAACACAGAACACAATATGTACCAATAGTAAAGTCCTTTTGATTATACTGTGACAATGATATATGAGTTATTGGAACTTTATAAAAAGTAAACAAAATTTGCAAATGAAATCTTAGGTACCGTTCATAATGCACACATGCATTCTCTATCCTCGCTCTCTTTCTCATGCACACGCCACACACACGCACATATATTGTGAAGGTAATAAATAAAGAGAACTGGGGCTCTTCCATTCATCTGGATCCTCCATCTCAACATCTGTGTCTTCATTTATTTTAGAACAGCCACCTGAAACACAGACAGAGACACACAACACAAATCTGTCAGTAACACTGTACAGACAGTCGACATTGTAAAAAAACATGGTTATTACATACATACATACAGACTTTTACATATCCTTGCAGAGTAAAATAAAATTAGCTGACAGAGTCATGATTTCAAAAGCTAAACTACTGAAATGCATGTCCTGATTGTGACGTGTTCATGAAGAAAATGATCTGCATGAGCTGCATTTACACAAATCATTTGGTAATGATGGAAACACAGATGCAGACCAGCGCAGGTATTTTCCCTGATTAAATCAAAGCCTGTTAGAATGACTGTGCTTGTTTGCTTCTCTGCATAGTTTGACAGTTGATTAAAAAGTGTGACACCGACCCCACAGGAACGTTATTACACACCGAATCATTACTGTACAAGATACCTCCCATTCATCCCATCTCTACCTGTTAGACATTATTCACTACATGCAGTTGATTTGCACTCTTATTATACTAATAATGCTTATAATTAGTTATTTCTTTGTGACCCCATGGAGCAGAAATATTCACATCAGATTAGGGCTGCACAGTGGAAAAACACTGACACTGCAATATCTTTTATTGGAATGTAATGTGCAATTCAAGTACTGATACATACTTTATAATAACAATTTAACAGTATATCCTCTGGTTAAAAGGGAATATGAATGTGACTCTGACATCGGCACAGACAAGTGGGAGAGAACAGGTGAAGAGGTATTTAGGAAAACAACACATTTCTTAATATACTGAGCAACAATAATAACGCATAATTTTGTAGGCTTTCATGCCATCCTGTTCATATTAAATATTAAAGGCAAATTATTGTTCACACAACTTTATTCACCCTTTAACCATACAGGAAAATCCGTTTTGTGCAAATTATTGGTTTTTTGCCTTCGTGTTTACAAGTCAAAAAGTGTGGATGGTGAGACAGAGAACAACAACAGTCAGTAACATGTGACCACCTCCAGCATTTATCACTACTTTACACTTCCTGAATGGATGAGATGTTAATCTGGACTTGTAGGATGACATGCCATTCTTCCTGCAGTGCTGTGACAAGTTGTTCATGTGTTGCTGGAGCAGGATCTCTCCGTCTCACCCGGTGATCCTGAACATCCCACAGATGCTCTATTGGGTTGAGATCTGGTGAATGTGCTGACCAAGGAAGGACAGCGACATTGTTCTGGTCCAGGTATGCTACTCCTGACAGACATGAGCCACATGTGGTCTGGCATTGTCATGCATGAAGGTGATGCCTGATTGCTGTATCCTGGGAATGACATGTGGACCTAGGACAGTATCTCGGTAACGGATCGCTGTCCGTGTACCGTCGATCTGGACAAGGACTGACTGCCATCCATTAGCAGTGACTCCCCACATCATGACATCACCACCAAAATGGTCCACTTCCTGGATGTATGTGGCAGGATAGCGTTCCCCACGGCAACGATACACACGCCTACAACCATCAGCTCTGTGCAAGTTAAATCTGGACTTGTAACATCTGTGCTACACGTGTCTGACGAGTTCCACCCATCAGCAACTGCCTGGTCACTTAAGTTTTGTGGAAGCCATGACATCATCAGTTGTTTCAGTAGGATTAATTTTGCCTTGGTTTTTTTTATAGCTTTGGCCAGGTCTTTTCAATCATGCAGAAAAAAATCTCACCAACATCATCGTTTACTCTGAAATGCACCAATGACAGTTATTTCTATGTTATGACTAAATGATGGTTATTCATGATTTAACATGTTTTGGTTTTGAAGTCATTAAAAAAGTCATTTCTATGTATCACAAGTTTGTTTGTTTCAGTAGATTAGTGAAAGGAAAATATTGAGGACTTAAAAATGCACGTTTTTAAAGTTGCTCAGTATAAAGCCCTAGTCCTAGGAAGAACTGAACTAATATATATATATAACAAATGGACAAATTGTGGTTATTTACATGTAATCTGCCATTTTTAACAATGATAAAATGTATGCTTAATTTACATGGTGGAAGTTTACTTCTCTTCTACTCCTCCTCCAGCCTGATATACAAAACATACTGCTAACAATAATCATTTACCATTAATAGCACAACACCTCCACATATGACATCTTGATGGTACAGTAGAAGGAATGATTCAATTTATTAAATGTAATGATTGAATTTAAATGTATTAACACATTTAACATTTTTAAAATATTCTAAAGGTCAGCCGTGAAGGATAAAACAAAGGACTCTGTGGAGAAGACGACAAAGACGGAAAAGAGGACTGAAGCTGATGAAGACTTGGAAGATGACCAAGAGGGAGTAGAGGATGAAGATGAGTAGAAAAAAAGAGGGTAAAGGATGAAAGGGTAGGACTAGAGGATGCTGACCAAGAGGGAGTAGAGGATAGGGAGATGGATGGAGTACAAGAGGAAGAGGGAGCAGAGGAACAAGAGCAGGAGTGAGAAGAGAATGACGAGGAGGAGAAAATGATGAAGAAAAGGAGGCTGTTGTGGACTGATCAATAATTCATTGCCTCTCTGAGGTCCCTTTCAATCCTGACTTTCCTCTTTCCTGCTTCATATTCTCTCCTCCCTCTCTCTCCACTTCTCTGTGTCTCGATGCCGTTCGCCCAGTCTTTAGTAGTCAGCTCCCAGTGGAAGCAGGCTTGTATACGCCAGGAATGTCAAACGTTGGACGAGTGCCTCGTTTATCTGCTGCTCCTGTAGCTTACTGACTGACTCCAAATAAACATACATTATGTGACTGTGTAAATACATTTACATGTGTTTCTGGGCTGAAAGTACATGCATAAGCCTGCTGAGTCCAATATAAAATTAGAATCATATGAGACTTGTTTTTAGAACTGCAGATGTCTGGAAGCAGGGCTGGGTTAACCTGTAACAGAGTGCAAATGAGCTATAGCACCCTATTGAGCTGACAAACTGCAACCAAATAGAACACAGATTTATTTGGGAATATGCAACACAAAGGTACCGAACACTAAATAATAAAAATGGTTACTTTTACATACATAAACAGGGCCTGTAGCCTAGTGGAAACACAGCTTTACTCATGTGGAGGAATTGATTTGGTGCTTTAAATGGGTTGACCAAAGTGTCAGGTTCAAAATCTGAATAATGACATCATACTAGATAAGAAGCTTCATGGTATGTATGCAAATTAGGAATGAGCATAACATCCTTTTTCACATTAAACGTCATTATATAGATGTCAGATGTCAAGATAAGTCAAGTCACATAAGCCACATTTCCACTGCGTAGTCCTGGCTCTGCTCTACTCGACTCGCCTTGGTATCTGGTACTTTGCTGCCGGTCGTTTTCCATTACGGGTAATGTATTAATAGTTAATTAATTGTAATAGTAATTCCTCAGGGTAGATGGATGACGCAAGAAACTGCCATGGCGTAGTCTTCAACATGACACACACCTCCAGTCCACCTCTCGTGAGCCGTCCGTGAACGTCTGCAAATCCTCAATACAGCAGCGGCAATTAAAAAAAAATTACGGCCGCTAAAGTAGCTTGGCTGTTTGAGTGTGGCAGCCATTGATTTGTGCTTGTGCAGGGTATTCCCTGCACACTGGGCATTGACCAATCAGTGGTTCGTAATGTTTCATGTGACCTTTTACCTGCTCAGGTACTATTTACCTAATGGAAAACCAAAAAAGGTGAGTAGAGTCAAGCCTGTACTACGCAGTGGAATATGTGAGAATGTGAGAATAAGGAGGAGGAAGAGGAGGGTCAACAGATTACATAATATTTTATATCACATTTCTACTGAATAATAACAAGGAACTTGGGGTTACATTCAGGGTTTAGATCTGGTGCACCAAGCAGCTCTGTGAGGCTGGTTATAGCTTTGAGACTAAGTTGACAGAAATGAAGCAACAACCTTGTGATGCATGAATTTCCTGTTGAAACAGGATGTTATGGTGGGATAAATGTGTGAAGGGATCATTTTAAAATGTAAAATAGGGGAACATCACTTCCACAGACAGAAAGTGAGGTGTGAGGTAGGGCTGCACGTCGTTTCCGCATCAACATGGCGATGTGCGCGTCCACAATAGTCACATCGCACAACGTGCAAAATCAAGTAAGACATAGCAGCTCAAATGCGTCAGGCTGGAAGCTGTTTCCTGCTTAGCACTGAAGGAAAACTCTCTTATTTCTCCTTTTCCATGACCAAGTCTGTCTGTCGTTCAAATAAGTGGACGACCGCTCTACCTCCTAAGCCCCACATACATACATGTATATATGTATGTATGTAGGGGCTTGCTTGCTTTAATACGCCTATTGAACAATAGATTGGATTCTGGTATATTTGTTTTTTCACTGCTGATATTGCATCATGTTATTTGTTGTTATTTATCATGTTGTTTGTTTGCTTTAACTAAGCTGCTATTTGTATTCTATAATTGTTATTGGTCAGACATGATTGGCTGTGCTACTCATTTAAAAATGTTAAACTTGCTACAAAGAAGTTCTAGAATGATTCATTCTTGCCCGAACAGAATATTTCATGTCATCTGTAGAAAATTACTGTATTTTTCCAGATTGCAGAAAACAATATATCGCAAAGTCCATTTTATTCCAATATCAGGCAGCCCTAGCATGAGGAGAAAGTTCAGTTAAACAGGCACAGTATGTGAAGGAGGGTCACTGAAGCACAGTACCTCTGTGTGTGAGGAGATACAGCAGCCATGAGTGTATGAATGAGCGTCATCGTCATCTACTGTCATACACACTGAGTCAAAGAGGCATTAATTGTTTTAAGAACAGATGTAGGATTCCACTCTCTAAAGAACAAAGAACACAAAGTAGATGTGTGTGTGTGTGTGTGTGTGTGTGTGTGTGTGTGTGTGTGTGTGTGTGTGTGTGTGTGTGTGTGTGTGTGTGTGTGTGTGTGTGTGTGTGTGTGTGTGTGTGTGTGTGTCAGGGAGTTTCACTTTGGAAGCAGATGGAGCTGGTGGGTGGGTTTTGTGGGGAGGCTTTAGCAGGCGTGGCCAGCTGCTGGCTGTCCTTTAATGGAGAGTCTCATCCTCCCCCCAAAAATGTAATCCTTAAAATGCTCCATGTTGGGTTGATACACAACAACAGAACGAGAAGGAAATGGAAAGGGGTAGAATGGAATCGAAGTTGGACTAATTGTCATTTTTTAAACCTTTTCTGCACCCCTCCACAACCATGTCATAGTACTTCTTAAAATTCATTTCTACTCAAAATTTGGTCGAAATTCTGCCTTGATAAAAAAAATCAACATGTTTGTTCTCAGTGTGTCTGCAGATGTGTGCTGAAGTTGAAGAAAGACATTTCAGAGTGTGCTTTACTCAGCTAAACTGGTAATTACTACAGTGGTTTGTGAAGAATTTATTGGACAGAACATACTGTGTGCAAAGGCTAACCAACCACGTAAATGTGAACAAGGATGTACCCCAGGGTTTAATTCGGGGGCCACTCATTTTAAAATACATCTAGTATTTTGTCTTGGCAGATATCATTTTTCTATGCAGATGATACTGTTATTTGTTGTTCTACACCAGCTCCGACTACTTTAATGTCGTACAACACAGACTAAATGATTGGCTCATATTCATGGAATATTTGGACATAGGGAGATTGATAAATTCGTGGTAGAAGAAGTTAAGTTAAGATTGGTATTATTCTATGAATGTGCAGTTCAGTTCTTCAAGAGATTATGCAGAAAGTTATTACTTGTGGTATTTCTGTTTCTTGTATTTCAGGAGCAGGAGAAAATCAAGAAGATTCAGCATGGGAAGCAAAGGACTGCTCTTCCCCCATGACAACGCTACAGTCCACAAGTTCTCATTGGTGATGGCTTGACTGAAAATATTTCAACACCTAATGGATGGTGTTACGGCCACCGTATTGACCGTATGTTGGGGTCAAGCAGCTGCTTCTTTAAGTCCCTAGGAGGGCTTCTCCAGAGGAATTCCCCCAGTCGCCGCCCTCTTCCTTGGCTGCGCGGATGACATCACGGCATCCCCTGTTGGTTGGCTCCAGCTCCTTCTCTCCACGCTGGGTAGTCCAATCATCGTCCCTGTTCCATCAGCCGCCGACGGATAAAAGACCAACACCTAACCTCACGGGGGCGGCTGTGATTTAACCTGAGCACTCCGTCACTGTGCTTCTTGATATAGTACTGTTAATGCAAGAACTTTAATGTGTATCTACCTGTGACCGTGTTGACTCGTTTTTTTGTGAAGCACTCACAACCTGGTTAAATGTGTTAGGTTACCTTTGTTTGTGCACTCGTTGTATGGTTTGGGATTTTCGCTATCGTTTTGTGTTATATGATAAAGAGTAGTCCAGCCTAATCCCCTTTTTGGTACTCCTTTTGTTTAACTGTCCCTGTACCACAGCTGTAGATGTGCATTGGGTTTTCTTTTAATTAGCGGGTCGTTTTCTGTTGGCTATTTAATATAGGAGTTGGCTTCGCCGGCTGCCCTATCATTTGTTTAGTGCTCCTCTCTGTCAGACGAATAAATAATTGTACGTTTCCACCAACGTGCTTATTTGTTGCTTCCCTTATCCCTAGACATACAGGGTTGTAACAGATGGATTGTCAAGAGATTTTGTACATGGCCAGTGTTGAGGAGGAATCCTGCTGACTGGTGATCCACTGAATTTTCCTCTAAAGCCACCAATGTGTTTGTAGACTAGATACCAAATGATGATGGACATTATACCTTCTAAACTTCAGCTTGGTAGCATTGTCCTTGGACACGTATCGAGTTCGTTTTTTCTTGCAAAACATCGATCTACCAAAGTAAAATGGGAGACAACATAAAAAAACTCTGGTTGCTGACCTGTGGATATGAGAGGATATTCATGAGCTAAAGCATGACTGCCATGACCTCTGATGCAAGCACAAATGTCTCTTTTAACCAACCTGTTGTGTTAATTTCTTGTTAAATTATCACCTAATGTTATGTTTAATCTTTTTATCAAGAAGTTCTTGTGAACATTACAAGTTTTGAACTTCCATTTGCTATTTATGGCCTGTAGGCCTCATGTCCATTGTCCATTGTGCTGCCACAGAATGAACTGTGAGCAAGGCCTCAAAAAAGGTTTATATACTAGAGCTGTGAGAAAGTTGTAGAAATAATTGAAACAATGTTGGGATTGTTTTTGACAATTGCCAATAGGTGTGGTTCCCATGGGGTAAAAATTCTATCTGGGATAGGTTCCCGTGTGGGTTACCATGGAAGCCAAACAGGGGTGTTTCTAATGACCGGTCAATTTTGACTGGGAACACCAAGGGTGTACACAAGTTCAATAAAACAACCAAAATGTAATAGAAATTCTCAACATTAATTTTGTGTGTTCAGATGCCATGTGTGAACAAAGTCATGGAACCATATGACAAACGGATGAAATTAACTAAATTTTTTAGAGAGAAAACTTGTAAAACTCCTGTCAAATTTGACCAGAACACAACAGAAGGGTTCAATCTAAATATGCTATTATAAATCATGTCTTCATTCTCAAGCTCCAAACAGGATCTCCTTTTCAAAACATACTTTTTTTGTTCCTGATTTCTGATCAAAGAGCCGTCATTATCACAGAACAACACTTGCTGAACCCTGAATAAGCACCAGGTTGGCAGCAAGGAGGTTACATACATACATACTGGTGGCTTTCTGCTGAAAAATTCTGAAATATGTCAATAATACTTGACAGTTTCAGTCATTTAGGCGGCTCTATACTATGTCCAGATTGGTTGAATCAGACTGACAGTCCTTCACCCCCTCCCCAGATCCACCCATACCCCCAAAGCCAAGGGATCATGACATCTGACCCCTGGCCCTGCAGGGAGGTCCCGTTATGTCTGATCCTGCTTAATGAACTCAGTCAGAATGGCCTTAAAATGCCCCTCACTGAATACCCTAGGCTGGGAAGGTGCTGATGGTTTAATAAGCTGCAGTATTATGGCTGTCCATGTGTGTATTTATATGTGTATTTACACCTGTGTGTGTGTCTGTATGCATGCATATTTTTCAGATTGAGAACTGGTATTTGTTTTTACATAAAGACATTTTTCCATATTTTTTTATTCAAACTTCCCACTGGAACTTGTACTTTAACTTTCCAGTGATTTTTGGGGGAATGTAGTGTTGCGTTGCCAAGTCTGTATTGAGCTGCCACATTTACCACAAACAAACACTGTCTCTACAGTGTACAGATAATTAACAGAAGCAGAGAAACAGCGCCAGCAAACGCTCCATCTGAACATCTCAGATGACCGTTTCCACACGCAGTGACACACACAAACACACACGATGTTTTTTCCGCAGCTCGTTGGCGGTTTTGACGGCCTACGTTAATCAACACGAAACTCACAGTGTTTGTATAGCAGAAACCTGATTATACAAAGGTTATTTGGCTTTATTTAACATGGAAAGGACCCTGTTTGCTCTGGTTTCTTAAGTAAGCCAGTCTGGAACAGAAAGGCCTGGGTCTCAACATCTGCAGCCTGCAGCAGGACTTAAGCCTCATCATTGTACCTTACAGCCTATCTGTGAAGTGAAACAGTAGCCATAAACAAATAGTGACCACAGAGGTCACAGGAAGATGGAGGTGGAGGAGGAGGAGGAGAAGGTGACAAAATACCTATGAAGTCATTTCAAACATGCAAGGACTAAAGCAGCCCCCAGTAATCATTACATCACTGACTGACACTGTAGATTAACCCTGAGATAATTCATGGCATCTGAAACATGAAGGAAAACTGATCTGGTTTTGTTTTGTTTGTGGATATGCAAAGCTTCTGCTGACATTTAGTTACTGCATGCCATCTAGAATAAATGCATGTAAAAGATAGGTTGGTCTTCACATTGAGACTTATTGAGAATTGCCAAACGTTGTTGACAGTTAGGTTAGCATAGGTTCATCATGCACTCTTTGTCAGGGATCTTGCCTTGAAATAACATTTCAAGATGTGATGCTTAGAAAATGAGGACTAACATTACATCTTATGAACTGGAGCTGGGCTGCCATGTTTAGCATGTAGCTTTTACATCTGAGAGAAAAAGGGGCACACAAAGGAAGTGGTTTAGTGAACAAATAAAAATAGAAGAATAGAATTATATTACGGCTTGTGTTGTGGTAATGGTCCAATTTTATATAAGCCTTCTGAATAATATTAATATAATGAACAGGCCTAAATAGAATGTTGATGTACTTGAGTATTTGTTTATTTGATCTGGACATCATATCTGTCCAACATATAGAGTAATCTCATTTATCTATATCAGTTTTACTTTGATTATTAACCATTTGCACATTAAGAACAAGAAGAAAACAGCAGAAATATTCACCTCTATTTGGTGGTAGTGTTTGTATGTGTCTTTGTGAAGCCAGTAGGGCAGAGATCAGTCAGTTCTTCATGAAAATGGTGACTAATATACACTGAAGCTTTGTGGAGGAGGAGGTTTAGCAAACAGTGTTTGTTGAGTCATACTATGGCTACCGTTGAGGCAGACAACATCTAAGAGACGGGAGAATGTGAAACGTTATCAGGAAAGCCTGGTTGATTTAAGGCCTGATATGAAAGTGTCAACCAAATAGCATTGAGGATGATGACAGTGGTCTGTGACATGTGTTGCTATTGCTAACCCTAACCCCTTACACACATTTAGTTGGGTGTTATTTGTTTCAGACCCTGTTTTTATGCGAGTACTGAATATACTTTGTCCAAGATGTTGCTCTGTGCACTGACGCTGAGAAAATGAAGGCATCATCTGCCTCACATATATTCTGATGCTTCAACCACATCAAACACTTACTTAACCCCAGCCTAACCTTTATCTAACATTTTAACTTTGAACATGACAATAACAAGCCTTAAAGCTACACAAATCATTATTTATACATTAACAAAGCATCAAATGACTATGTGTCATGTGAGAGGAGCTCCTCTAGCCACAACAGCACAAGTCTCTATGTTAAAGCCAACATACCTACCCTACCTGAGACAGACACACCTAACAGCTAGCAAGAGAACGAGGTGGATTATTCTTCTCAGGAGTTGGTGGAGACCAAACCAGAGCTGAAAGGAGAGTAAATATTGGAATTGCATTCATTAGCTTGACAAAATTATGATGATTGTGTGTTAATAGGCAAATGTTCACTAAAGGCCCATTCATGCTCTACATTAAAGATGGATACAGATATGGATGGAGGCTTCCGTTTTTGTCCTCTGCATTCATTTTGCACGTATTTGGGCACATTCTCATGGAGCTTACGGAAAAGGACGAGACAGAAGAAACAGGGCAATACAGCCAGAAATGGTTGAGGGCATAGCTACAACTCAAGCAAGGCCCGACAAATTTGTAAGGAAACAACGAAGAAGAAAAAAGTGAAGAGAAAAAGTGAAAAAACTCTCCATCCTCATGTCTCGATGTACCTAACGGCCTAACAGACGACCACCGAGCACATCGTTACCTCTGCTTTGTCTTTGATAGGTACGTTATCACAGCCTCCTCCTGCTGTCCACATATTTGTTGTTAGCAAAACTTTTGACTCTTCACTGCCCTCTTGTGGATGTATCGATGCCAACGTGAAAAACAAATGTATTGATGGACATCCCATTTGAAACGGATGCATCTATTTTTTCTGACATTATTTTACATTTATTACATTAATGGAGCATCAATGAGCCTCAACACGTTGACCATAACAGCGTTGTAAGGTGTTAGTATATCTGTTAGTACGTGGAGCTTTGTCTGCGGTCTTGAAATGGTCAAAAGAGTCATCCATGCCATTTTCATGAACCTTTTCAAGTGTTATGCCTAAAGACACCCTCTGGTCTGGAAAGCCAACTATAGGGCTTTCACAAAGAAATCTGACGGATCAATAATTTTGTGATGAAGAAGGTTTATCAGAACACTGATGCATTGATTAAACCTGACGTCAGTGTGAGAACACCGACCTGGAGGATCTGTGATGATCTGTTGTGTTGGGGAGCAGCCGGTGGAGCTTGGGGGCCTCCCGCTACATGAACAAGAGATTCCACAGAGGCTCTGCCTGTTGATCTACACTCTGCTGCCTTAGCTGGGAAAGTTATTTTAGCCTCATGCTCATGCCTTACAGCCTTAACACACCATCTCTGAATGGCTTCACAGAAGCGGTGGTGCTTCACTTCTGAACATCACATGCTAACGTGAGCTACAAGACTGATGGTGACTTGCCTTTTCAAGGCTGACTGCAAAATGGTTTATGGATTAAAGGAGACAAAATGTGTGGAATAGTCTTATCCGAACATTTTCATGTCAAAAACAAACCTATCAAAGTTGATAGGGATGAAAATCAAAACCCTCGGATCACAGTTCACCCAATAATTAAAAGTAAATCATGATCTACTCACTCCCATGCTGATAGAAAGTCTGGTGAAGTTTCTTCGACCATAAAACATTTCTGGAGCGTCACAGTGATAAACAGTGATGAACAGTGTTGCAGCATTCTCCATAACAATTGAAGAGGATGGAGACGGGGAAAAGAAGAACCAAAAGCAAGAATAAAATGACTCCATGCAGCTTGTATGGAAGCCCTGAGATCCAAACTTGATTTGAAAATACATTATTTACACCTTTTTTTAAGATGAAATCCTCACTGTAGCCTCTAAACTAAAAGCACTAGCGTGCACCTCATCTGGGGAACCTGTGGTGATCTCTGCATACCTCAGAGTTAACCTGCTACCTGGGAGCTGACATATGCAGAGGTTGTGAATTCTCACATCCAACAGAGTGTGAGGTCATGCTTCTTCTTCTTTTCAAATCAATTTGGGGTTACTTGAGATGTTAATTAGCTCATAGGAGCTGCATGGAGTCACTTTATGCTTGCGTTTGGTTGTTTCTTATGTACAAGTCCCAATTGTCTTCAGTTATTTAGGGGAATGCTGCAAAGCTGTTTTGCTGTGAAGCTCCAGAAACGTTTTGTGGACTAAGAAACTGACTTTCTGTCAGACTGAAGGTCAGTAGATGCTAGCCTCTTTCACACAGCACCTTCTCTACAACGCCTTTGTTTGTTTACACTGAGCAATAAAAGTAAAGAGTAAAGAAAGTAAAGAATGGATTAACATTAAAAAATGGAGCTACCTTCCCTGTTACATGACGGCTGATCTCGTCCTCTGATCAGATGATCAGGAGAACCCAAACGTTGTGCTGTTTCCCCAATTTGAAGACATTTTTGCATGATTTTCATCTTCGCTGAGTCAGCTGCTAAATGCTACTAGCTGCTTTCTGAGTCTTCTGCATAATACGTCTTCAAAACGACACAGCCCAGTCCTGCCTTTCCACCTTGTGTTTACACAGATGTGCATTTCGGCACAGTTACTACCTCCACTGCCGTCAGAGAGGTGGAGCAAACGGACACCCCATTACGCCTTTATTATGTTTATACAGAATGTCTGGGCTGAATACAGAAAACACGAAATCTTTTATTTTTGAGTGAACTGTTCCTTTAAGAGTTTCACAAACTATGGGTCTGTGGTATATTTCTTTTCTTTACGTAGCTCCTCAGTAATGTGGCTGTGAAATAATAGCGGTCCTGATCCAGTTGGTATGAAAAGGGAAATTAACTTTTAGCTCCATAGCTTACAGACCTACCAGCTCTCTCCCCTCTAACACAAACATTTTCTTCTTTGTTTTTTTGCCACAGTTGTCTGGGCCACACTCTGGACACACTCTTCTGCACCACAGACAGTCTACACTATGATGCACATCCATGTGTTTCCTATTACCCCATATCCATCCTGGCAGCACAGTTTGTCCAGAATCAGCACTTATATAGCTTCAATCACACTGCCCAAAAATGTCTGCACACACAATGCCCTCCCACATTATCAACAACATACCCAACATTAAGACAGGAGCATCTGTAACTCTGAAACTAACATGCAAACACACTCCTGATCACATCAACACATTCTCAACCCACCTCTAGTGCAGGTGCAAATTATTATGCATGCATTCCTGCATGCATCGAGGTCACTGGATAGCTCATCTGCAATGACGTCTCTTCTCAGCATCACAGACGCCTTAAGTTTCAGCGCCAAACACCATTCCAATCCAGGAATGCATCAAAAAAGTTTCTTTCAGGAAATGAAGCAGTGCAGCTGTAATTAAAGGATAATTCTGCAGCTGAGATCTTATTTTTGTAGTATGTACCATGGGTATAATCGGCCGCTGGTTATTTAAATGTCAAACCAAACTTTCTCTGGTCCAGCAGGTGGCCCCTGAACACATTATTGAACATTATGTACCATACGTCCTGCTGACAGGTTTCAGCCATTATAGAGTAACTGAGAGCAGCACTGTGTGTTTTTTTTATGTTTTTTTTACCTACGGCAAGGTCATGTTTTGAATTATGTCTGTTTGTTGGTTGGTTTGACAGAAGGATTATGCAAAAACTGCTGAATGGATTTCCATGAAACTTGGTCCAGAAGAGATTTCATTGAATTTCTGAGCGGATTCCGATAAAGGAGCAGATCCAGGCTTGTTTTCCCTACACTTTCTTTATCATTGCGTGACAGGATGTTTTTTTGTGGACATTTTCTTTGATTTCTCAGTGAATAATGCATTGATGTTAATTTTAAAAAATCTGTCATATTTAAAGCATTGGTATCTATGAGTGTGTATACTCGGGTGCAGATCCAAATAAAAATGCTGATCCAGCAGATTAAAATATGTTTTCAGAGGGGGTTGTCTGCCTGTAAATTCTGGTTAAATGACTTTGCGTTTGGATACGGCTTGATTGAGTTAAAGGAGTCTCTTGGTCTTTGGTGAGGTACAGTATGTGCTCCACTGAGTGCCATTCCTGCATTACAATGAATTCTCCATAAACATATAAATAGTCTGTGCTTTCCAAAGAGATATTCTACCCTGATAGAGTGGAGGAGCTTCTCAAATGAAAGTTAGACCTAAAGTGAGACGTAAAACATTTCCTTGAAACCCAACACTGCTGCCATGCGTGACACAAAGACCCATTTTAACAGCATGACTATTCAGAATTTTACTTTCAGTGCAGTTAAAACTAATTCATCACCATCCCTCAGCTCAGCTTGTGTCACTGTGTGGGGCCGTGGTGAGGAGTAGTGATTGTACACTGTGGGTCAGAGAATGACTCAGCTTGAAATGCCTTCATCCACAAGCTTCAAACACACCCACTTCTCTGGCGTTCACCAGATTCCTCTTCCATAAATCCTTGTTTGGAGGTATGTTTTTCTTGTCTGGGGCCTGGCTGGCTTCCCCCTTACTGGAGTTTATGTGATGGTTTAAGGTGATGGAAACACTGAGAAGAGGGTGGAGGACATGGGAGGAGGATAGCATTAGAATGGAACTGGGAAAGACAAGAAAAAGCTGGGTAAGTGCATTTGTCAACATAATGTTGGTATGGGAGAGGTATTCAGCAGACCAGAGACCAGACTCAGTAGTGACGCTACGCAGAGTTGCAAAATGCCATTACACATTATATACATGTGGCATTATGCATACCAGTCTGTGGTTTTAGGTAGCATGCAGGTGTTCTGCAAGCACAAGAGGTGTGATGTATAGCTGGCTGTTCACACAGAAACAAAACGCCAGCAAAACCTTTTCTACGGTGCAGCTGGTGTCCAACTCTTTCTTGTACCTCTTGTTGTGTTTCTCTGGCAGTATTTTTTAGCCTTTATTTGATAGGACAGCCGAAGAAGTGACAGGAAATGCTGGAGAGAGCTTGGGGCAAGACGTGCGGCAAGGGGCTATGGGCAGAACCGAACCCACGCCAGCTGCAAGAAGACTTTAGAACTATATATGGGTCACACACTCTACCGACGGAGCTAAACACTCCTTTCTGGCACTTTTTAGATGGGGATAAAAGTGAAAATAGTGACAACTTTTAACCACAAGGCACAGAAGTCACACTGCTTTTTCCATTTATTACAGTTGATTGTCCAGTCACACACCCAGCTCCTCTCCACAGGTGCATCCCTCTGTTTTGGGCTGTCCTGCATTTCCAAGGCTTTTTGTTTAAAGCGGCTGGACCTGTATACATGAGCCTGTGATTGATAGTGTCGCGTCTCGTGTTTCCTTCAACCACTTGGAGGGTCGCAGGGGGCTGGAGCCTATCCTAGCTGACATTGGGCGGGAGGCGGGGTTCACCCTGGACAGGTCGGCAGTTCATCACAGGGCCAAAACCTACACAAACAACCATTCACACTCATGTTCACACCTATGGGCAATTTAGAGTCACCAATTCACCTCTATTCCATGTCTTTGGACTGTGGCAGGAAGATGGAGAACCCGGAGGGAACCCACGCAGATAAGGGGAGAACATGCAAACTCCACACAGGAAGGACTAACTCTGGATTCAAGCCCACGGAACCCTCTAGCTGTGAGGTGACAGTGCTAACTACATTTTTTAACGTGAAGAAAAATAACGTGAACTGTAAATCATTCATGGTTTTCATATTTTAATGAAAATATAGACATACAAAATGTACATGTTCACATGTGAATTATATCTAATTGTTGTTTCCAAACCTTTTTTTTTTTTTACAGGTGATTTACAATTACAGGCTATTTTCACATGTGAACTAAAGATTAACATGTAAAATTAAAATCATTTAAAATATGAACGAGACATTTTCACTCGCTGAAAAAAATTCTGGGTCGATGCATCTGATTTTTCCTTCAGAAGAATATGTATCCTTCAATCTTACCTCTATCTGAGAGCACAATGACAGGAAATCAGTTCTGAGAACATCAAGTTTAGAGAAAATGAACCTGCATGGATACATGGATGAATATATGAGTAATGTTTATTTGTAGGTTGCTCAAGCTGATAACTTGCAGACATCAAGACACAACATTAGGAAATAAAGAATAGATAATATTCACATGACTCTTTGAGGGAAAGTGGCTAAAGGGGGATACTATGGAAGTATGTCATTTTAGAATTGTTCATAATGTTTGCAGCGTGTGAATAGTCTGTAGTTTTACAAAGGAGGCCTCTGATATGCAGAAGTTCAGCTTATGTTGAAGTAATTCCATCAATATGTTCAGTTCTCTCTGTTATAAGCTCTCAGTGATCGCATGCCTTTGGAAGGCAAACAGGGAGAAAAAAGCAGTTTGGAAACTTGGCTTGATTACAAGTTAGGGTGTTTCTTTTGGGGGCAGTTAGCTTTGTTGAACGAGCTGAGAGTTTGCCAAACTGATGGTGAGAGGCTCTATTAATTTCATGATCACTCCCAAGACAGCTTCAGAAGCTCTTTGGGGTGTTTGCGAGTAAAACGTGTGTGTGTGTGTGTGTGTGTCTCACGTCAGCCAAACGTGCCAAGAAAAACAGTAACATGACAAAGTCTGAAGGCTTGCTAGCAATTCTTAGAGGCTGCAATGTTCATCACACCCCTTTAGCTGTAGCCCCAGCATTAGTTTGGAAAACAATGTAGAGTTTGACCTGGAAGTGGGACAATGAATGCAGTTATTAAAATGAAATAGGTTTGTCCTCTTGGGAGCAGAGAAGTCAAGTACCTGGCAACCTGCCTATTAGATTAAGAGCTTAAGATCTTGTGTTCAGAACTGAAATTATGGTTTGAGGATGGCACGAGCAGAAATAGCCAGAATGTGTACACTGTATGCTTCTGCAGACCAGAGATGGTGTCGAACAGTTCCATTGTGGACATTGAAACATTTCTTTATGCTTCAAATTTAACTTTCGTCATTTCATTTAAATCATGGTCAGGTTTACAACATGATATCGCAACAGAGGCTAAAAAAGTGGTCTCAAACAGTAGACTTGATTGGCATCTGTTGCGCCAGCACCTCCGAGTAGAAAATCAGCTCATATACATGTATCTAAACATGATGTGACACATGTTGTAGTGATATTGATGTAATTTGTAGGGAAAGTACAACACATTCTATTCTGGTGAATGGGCTGAGAAAACCATCTTCAAACTGAAAAAAGACACAAATACGCTCACTCAAAACTACCTTTGAAAATTCTGGCCTGATCATGGCATCACAGAGAGGATACATGGTGAGAAAAGAACAGTAGAATTCCTCCTAAAGGGATGATGAACATCCATAGTGATGTCATATATGCAGGAGCGCGCTCAGGTAGTTTTTTTATTCAGCTTTAAACGTAAACAGTGTATAGCAAGCGGTATGAAGTGGGACCTTTCCAGGCAACGATCAGTCATTAACTTACTCCAAGTGGCAGGAAGAGAAACGCCGGAATGACAGGAAACCAGGAATTCAACAGACTTTGCTGGAAGCTTTTCTGCAACACAACATCCCGACTTGTGCCAAAGTTCGGCCGCTGTAAAATGACTTCAAAGCTTCCAGCGGCTGGCTGAAGAGTTTCAACAAACACCATAACATTGGTGCTAACACAGTGGTGGGACAGAGTGCCGGCATTAACAAAACTGTGGTCGAGGACTGGATGAAAAAATCCCAGAAATCACAGCCGGGTACTCTCCAGAGGATATCTACAACATGGACAAGTACGGACTCTTTTTCTGAACGACTTAAACAAAGACATTGTCTGTGAAAGACAAACAATATAGCAGGGAAAGCAGGAAAGTCGGCTCGTTCAAGATGTTTTAAGAACATTAAATAACATAAAAAGTCTCGTCATTGGTTACCAGACTGGGGTTCCCAACATGGGGGTCGTTAGGGTTAGGAGATGATTTCAAGAAATCAAATAGAATTTCAAATGATTTAAGATCAGACTAGATAAGAAATAGTTCATATTAGCCATAATTCTTTGTTTAGGTTTAAGGGAGTACAGCCATTTCAGTACAGTACTATAACATGGAAACTGTTTGGTCGTGAATTGATATGCTTTCTCTATAAGAACATGTCCAATGTGACCACGTTCCTCCAGTTCATTGAGTGGTCCTCTTAGACAGTTTTCACTGTATCTCATCTCTCATGAAAAATCTGATCCAAGTCCAAACTTTATTTCTGAACAAGTAGGTTTGTTTCTGGTGTGATGGTGGTGGACATGTCATCTGATGAGTGAAATCAATAAGATTTATCCTCTGTGGATGATGAATTTGTCACATAACAAAGCTTGTGACTGTTCAGGTTTCACCCTCTAATTCTCATGACTCTCACCACTTGGTGGTGGTGAATGATGACGCTAGTTTTTTTCTAGGGATCATGGAAAATCTTACTAAATTTATCAGGCAAAAACAGGAAGAAAATCAGGAAGTATCTGGGCAAGGTTCAGCCTTTTTGACTGCCCCAAAGGCTAAAAGATATAAATGGAAATGTGATCAGAAAATCTCAGAAGGCAGCTGTACCACCACACAACTCTAGTGTACTGACAGCATCTCTGTGAATACAACTAATGGTTTATTCATCAGCTGATGACACTGATGTGCTATAACCCTGTGATCACAGCCCATTTCCATATCCAACACTGTGCTCAGTGAATGAACCAGTGGGGGAAGGGCTGATCAATGTTTTTGCTTGTATACAGTTATTTATCTATTCCCACCTCTACATCCATATGGCTTATCCCGGCACTCCTATTCCCTCCTCCTGTTAACCTACATCAATCAATCACCAGCCTATTTACATGATATCTGGAGGTTTCACCATGTCAAGCCTTTTTTCAATATGTTCAAGCTGCAAGGAAGTGAATTCATGTCCTTTTTAACTACTCAAATAAAGGAACAAAGCTGGTAAAAGTACACTTGTTCTGATGATGTGACAAGTTTATATCAACATTATTAAGATAACTTGCTCTAGACCCAACTTAACAGATCTATGGGCTGACCAACCAATATCTTCTGTCTTTAGATTATCAATTGTATGACAAAAAACTGCGATACAGCTTCAGGTTTTTAAAATATACTACCATAAACTATTCTAGGGAAGAATTCAGCACTGTCTACAACCAGTTAAAAGGCTGAACATTGTAGAAACACAGCACAGTGTGATCTCTTTGACAGGCTGCTTATATAGTGAGGCTTAAACCCTCACCCGACCCAGGCTCGCGATGAAGACATCAACACACCGCAGCTAGGCAAATCTGTCTCAAGATAAATCAGTCATGGAAAAAGGAGATTTGTATTACAGTACAAGCCTGTTTTCCCTCCTCTTTTATCTTTTCCAGTGCCATCAACCATTCCCTGCATTGGGAGATTCATTTCTCATATGCTCAGTGACAAGTGTTCTTAAAACATCAGTGTGTGAGTAGCAGGACGGTATAGTATACTTCCTGGACAGGTTCATGAGGTTTGGTGAGAACGTTATGAGGAGCAGTGATGTAGGATTCAAGAGCAGAGGTCCCTAAAGCTGGAAATATACATATATGATAGATATATATACACATATATATGTATATATACGTATATACATATATATATACGTGTATATATATATATATATATATATACGTATATACATATATATATACGTATATATATACATATATATATATATACATATATATACATATATATATATATATACATATATATATATATACGTATATATATATATATACATGTATATATATATATATATATACATATATATATATATATATATATACATGCATATATATATATACATATATATATATACATATATATACATATATATATATATATATATACATATATATATATATATATATATATATATATACATATATATATACATGTATATATATATATATATGATATATACAGTACTGTGCAAAAGTCTTAGGCAGGTGTGAAGAAATGCTTTAAAGAATTTATGCTGTTTTGAAGGCAAAGGGTGGTCACACCAAATATTGATTTGATTTAGGTTTTTCTTCTGTTTGCTCACTTTGCATTTAGTAAATCGATAAAAATAAACAATTACATTTTATATTTTTGAAAGCATTCTTACATTACAGCATTTCTTCACACCTGCCTAAGACTTTTGCCCAGTACTGTGTATATATGTGTGTGTATATATATATACTGTATATACACACACATATACACATTGACTGTAAGTCAAAAGAGTATGTGTGTGTCTGGGTAAACACACAGACACAAACACACACACACACATTCATTTATTTATTTTTGGAAATGTAATTTAACTTCTGCTTGCACACATCTTCTTGTGTAACTGCTCCATCATTGTCTGGGACAGGTGGAAGGATCTGAATAGAACAACAACACAAACTATAGGCTCAATAGAACAACAACACAAACCTATAGGCTCAATATAACAACAACACAAACCTCTAGCATAATTATAGAGTCATAATATTATTATTGTCTGACTATATTATTGTATCAACCATCTTCCTTATGTTTATGTACTGTTTGAGGCACATTTCTGTAATTCAAATCCAAACTGATGCAAACTCAAACACAAAGATGAAATAAATAAGGTGTAGACAATTTCAGTTAATTATTTTTAATATGCTCTGACAGGAGAGACAAGTGAGGAGTCAGATGAAAGGAAAGGAGGTGAATACAGAGGGAGAGAGAAAACTAGGAGAGGAGGGTAAGACCTCGTAGCTCTGGGGTACCACGACTCCATGTTGGTTCTGAACCAGTGGGCTGGATTGTGTACAGGAAGTGGGGGGTGGAGATATTCAAACAGTATAAAACTCTAAGTGTTTTGGTGATTTGTTATGGTGGTGACATCCCAGCATCATGGGTTTTATATTATTATTATTATTATTATTATTATTATTAGTATGATTATTGTAATTATTATTATTATTATATCCAAACTGGGACCTTTAACATTAAGCTAATTCACCTGGTGCTAACCCTCTAATAATGTCCACCTGGAGCTCAACACTCAGACCAGTAACTTTTAAGGAACTGGAGGCCTCAACATTTCTGGAATCAAGCTTATCTGCTTTCTTTCTGAGTGAGATAATTAGACGGATGTTCATGGTGTGTGTGTGTTCAGTTGGAAGCTAGAGTCAGGACATGGTTAGCTTAGCTTAGCTTAGCATAAGAACGGAACATTGCTTTTGTCACCGAGTGATCAAAGCAACGGAATGTATAAAACTGGCAGTTAAATGGGTTTGTCTGCATTTCCTGTTGGCACTGAGAGAGAAACAACCATTTGTGACTCGACTCATCTGTCAGACAAGACAACACTGAGGTTTTTCAATGATTCAACCTTCAGATTCAACTCAGATCATCTACAGTGAGAAAATGTGAGTGAGACTTCAGAAACGTCATCAGGAGAACCACTTACTCATTACTTGAATGAATAAAGTTCAGTCAGCTGCCAAAGAGGATTTTCCTTCATCACAAGTACAGATATTGACAGATGATAGTCATTCCTTATAAACGTGTTTTGGAGGAATAAAATCCATGTCCATGTTGACAGGAGTTTGACTTTGTGGGTTTAATTTGATGACTTGTGAGAATCGAGTTGTAGATATCATTCATTAAAATTGCAACTAGTAAAAATTACATTAGTGAGAAATAAATTGTTCATATCAATGAATAATATTGTGACTAGTGAGAAATAAAGTGTAAATATCCTTAATTAGAATTGCTACGAGTCAAAATTACATTACAGATATTCTGGCTTGGATTTCTAACTAGTCAAAAATCAATTGTTGATATTTACAATATCTATTACTGCTACTGATTAAATGTTACAACAGCTTTCCATAATAAACACCTTAGTGACTTTCTACTAGAGGCACCACAGGATCACAGCTGTGTGTCCCTCAGTCATTATCAGGTCAGTAACAAGATGCTGTCTCTCTTCAGTAAAATGCACCTGTGGATCCTGAGGATTTCATGCTCTCTATTTCATTGATATTTAAACGTGAGCATCTAAACAGCTATCTAGCTGAGTTCATTGTAAGCTAAAAGAATCAGTGATAATGTGGAGAATTATTAGTGGAGAAAGACAACCAACAAGTCACCAGTATTTAAAATACCTAGATACTGTAGATACCCAGTAGACAGCTGCACTGGTATAGTGGTTTGACCATAGAGTGTTGCCGTAGTCGGCAATAGTCTCACAAGAGTTTTAATAAAGATGAAGTTAAACATTCATTTGACTCCCAGTCAATGAAACAACACCCCCAACAATAATTAATAATATAGCTCGATTAACAAACTTAGATAAACTAATCTCCAAACTCTATAGGCTTTTATCAACCTCTGACAAATCTCTAGCAGTCCCAGAAATGAGATGGAATAACGATTTAAACATCTCTCACTCAACCGACTTCTGGAAAGAAAGAAATTATAACATTTTTTCGATGACAACCGATACAAACCTACAGCTGATCCAACATAAAATCATCCTTAGGTTGTAACGTCTGCATCAGCTTAATTCACAATTACAATTTCAAATTGACCTTTGCAAAGGAGTTAAAAGTACTGTCCTATTCAAGAAATCAGCCAAACAAAGTCAAGAGGGGTAACCAGGTAAAACTAATGACCTCAAAATGATTGACAAAACACATTTGTCAATAACCACCACTTGAACCCAGCGCCAAGATTGGTCGGACTCTTCTTCTGTTGCTTTTTCTCCAGACTAAAGGCTGCTGCCTCTTGTGTTTAGACTTAAGTACTGCACATGCTCAGTCGAACCCACAGGCCTCACCAGCTTTTTGTGGAGTTTACAGTGACAAATCATATCAGCGTACTTTGATGTCAAAATGCGTAGCTGCTGCATAAAATGCACAGAGGTTGGCAGGTCTGATGACTGAATGGCTAACAGAAGCACAACGACAATGAGAGGCGGAGTGTATTAGTGTAGGCGTGGCCTTAATGGCAGATTGAGACTCTTTAGGGAGTGTTGCTCAGGGTTTGACTCAGGGGACAAGGGGCAATTGACCACACTGTCTGTGACACTGACCTCTCCACCGTCAGTGCATTCATCATCCAGTTGTAACATACAGGGAAAACACACACACACACACACAATACCAGTGTAAGAGTGCAGAGATACTGTAAAGCACAAATGTATTCCATTTATTGGCCAGATGTGCTTGTGCATGGGTGGGCTGCAATTTGGCTATGAATAAAACCATAATGAAACTTACGGCTGGAAGAAACTACACAACAAGTAGCAAAAGGAGAGACAGAAGGAGGAGAGAAAATTGTTCTTAAGCCCCTTTTCCACTGCATAGTACCAGCTCGACTCAACGGTTTGTCTCTGTGATGGAATGTAACTAAGTACATTTACTCAAATATTGCACTAGACTACAATTGTGAGATACTTTTTCTATTCCACTACATTTTGGAAGCAAATGTTGTTCTTTTTACCCTACTACCTTTATTAAAAACTTGAGTTAATAGTTTGCAGACTGGATGCTGCATCACAGCCAAAGCAGCACATTTTTGCATGAAAGTATTTTATCAGCAAAACATAAAACATAAAAAGAGAGTCACTGATTCTGATAAACAGAAAAATGCTATCTAGGCTGACAATCGCTTGAATCCTAATACACAGTTTATACATACATTATTATATAGAAAATACATACAAATTGTACAAACATAAATATATGTACTTTAGTTTTACTTGTACTTTTGATACTTTAGTACAATTATTGCCGGAAAACTTACTGTTGGAAATTAAGTAGAGTCAATATCAGACTTTTACTTAAGTGCTGGGAGTATTTTACTTTTACAAAAGTAGTATTTTAGCATATTTAGTTCTGCTTAAGTATGACTTTTTGGGTACTTTTTCCAACACTGGTTTGTTTGAGGTTCTAAGTTGGCTTTTAAACATCATGTGTTGATAGTATAGCTATGGAACCAGTTTCCATTCCTCCCTGTAGGACTGTATGACCTTTAGCAGTGGTTTTTAGTACATAGAGGCTGGCTTTGTCTTTTAGAGACCATCAAAACTTGTGATTCTGCTGCAGAAGAAATTCACAAAATCTGACAAGAAGCAAAAACAAATAACATCATAAAATATTTATATTGAACTGAAGACTTTACAAATTCAAATTAAGACCAGTTAATATTTAATGAGGCCTGATAAATTTGAATTTAATAGATAAAAGACTTTTGCAGACACAGTTAATGGCATGGAGAACACCGTACGTTAGAAAAAGACCGTGGAGTGAGCGTTTTCCTAAATCAATTGTATCACCCCCTGCTTGGCATTACCATCAGGCCAATATGTCTTTGTGAAGGAGCGGGTCTGACGCTAATAGCGGGCAGCACACAGCCACACACACACACCAAACATTTCCCCGTTTCCCTCCGTGTCAAAAATCGGACCAAATCAGTTTTCCCCCCTCTCCCTCTGTTGCGCAGCTGAGGGTGCACACTCGGTTGTACAGTTTAAAAGAAGCATACATACATACACGCATATACAATTACACACCGTACATATCACATACTCACCAGGGCATCGTGGTTATGTTGGCCAAACCGTGCCCAAATGTTTGGCGCCTTTAAAACGGGATATCCCGCATTGACGTCACATCACGTGACGCCACGATTGAATCTTTTTCTTGATTATAATTATTTCTGTTATTGAATCACATGTGTTGGTGATGTGCATAAACGCTTGAAGTGGGGACTATTTTCTTGAATTTACAAGATGCTTGGAAGGAAGTGTGTAGCAGGGAAAATAAGGTAAAAGGGTAAATTTTATCATACTCTGGACTCCTGGGCGGGGCTAGCCACGTATAAAGGAGGCTGCCTCAGGCCCGGGGGGGAGGGGCAGTGTGGTTGGAGACAGAGCAGGTAACAGCGTATCAAGTGTTTGAAATTGTCGGGTTATATTGTGAACAATTTGAGTTACTGAGGAACTAAGTCTTTTGTTTTTGTAAATACTTTTCTGAAATTGCTAGGTCAAATTGTCTGGACATTTATTTTTGTTTTGCACTTGTAAATAAACGGCACCAAAGATATTCTTGTGACTACGCCATCGTTTTTGCCTCTTTGGAGGAGTTTTGAAGGAGAACCCCGCGACAGTCTGCTTGTGCAAAAACTAATGACAGAATCTTCTCCATGTTCGTTGTCTGAAGGGGTGATTCACATGGGTTGATAGAGCAAAGGGAGAGACTGTGGTCATGGTTGAAAGAAACAATTGTGAGTTGGTCAGTAATGGGATGCCCTGGTGTCAAAGTTAAATGCAGTGTGTGCCCAACCAGCTGCTCCGACCTCCGGCTTAAGAGGTTTTGTGGCATTTCAACAACAACTTGCTTTTGGTTGTCAAGTCAAAGTCCTCTTTAAGTGCTTGAAATAACGACCTGTGCTGTCATGGTTCTGATGGGAGCCGTTTCTGATCTATGGTCCAAAAATGCAATATTTCACAAGAGGTGAAGCTAAATACTGGGCGGTTGCATTCTGGCCTACATTAAACTATGAAATGATAGAGCAGACTTCCACCACAGCCAACTGTTGGGGCCGTATGGCGGAGTGAAGAGCCAAGAGGACAGTAGGTTAATTTAAGAGCTCTGTGATGTCACTGACTCGGCTGCTACTCCTCAGTTTAGGCTTCTTGCAGGCTTGGCTAAACTCCACACACACCCTCAGCATACACTTCATACATGTCTTTATTTTAATTTCAGAAACATGTAATAGGAGGCTGGTTTGGAGAGCTCAACTGTGAGATTAGATAGTGAAGCAGCTGTGGTGTCACTTTGCTGTGTTGAATAGACTGGGTGTTGCCCATACTGAAACAAGGAAACCGTATCCTATTCTTGTTTGTGTAGCCACCCTGATATTTTGAATTGTCTGGCTGGAGGTAGTATCGACAAACCATTGTTCCTGCTTCAGCTGTGAGGAGGAAATATACATGAATAACTGATGGTTCTGTGGAGAGTTTTTACATTTGAACACAACAACACATGCCACTGCAGCATTCAATCAAGCATGAACCCAGTAAATAATATGCAATGATAAGGCAGCTATATTTCCATTATAACAATTCAAGGACCATCTATGCTAAATGGCCAATCTAAGCATGTTAGTCTTCCTCCATCACAGTGAAGGGGCTGCTGTGAAAGCTGCTTTTTTGATGCCTAAACGGCTGCATTTAGTGAGGAAATCAGCTTGAACGTGTCATTCTATTTCTGTACGTTCTCCTCTCTCTCCCTAATGGGATTATAGGCAAATGGAGACAGAGAGGGCATGGCACATAGTGAAAATGTAGGTATTTAGGATGTGGGAGAGAATGTGGGTAACAGCCTACATCTGCATAAATTCATACGTCTATTTTCTTATGCGTCTGTGATAGCATGTACGGAATGATTAAGGATAAGTCCAGTAAAGTTTGCATACATGTTATTGTATGTGAGCAACAATCGGCACAACAGAGGCTATCCTGATTACCATGAAATGTATGTCACACATTCAGGGACCTCAGAGAATGAAACCTTGTCATTCAGAATACGTCATCTCTACATATATGTCAGTTTTTTTCCCCCCAGTATTCTACTATCATCAGAAATTGTCCATATGAAAACATGCCCATAAAGTAACTAATGGGCCCTTCATGCATCCCGGTTAAAGATCAGGGTGTGGGGGTTGGGGTGGTGAATGTGTGAGTAGCAGGGATGGAAAGAGTACTTTAACACAAGTACAAGTCCTGTTAATAAATTAAAGTAAAAGTAATTGTGTAAGAATGTAATTTGATCTAAGTTAGCCATAGGTTGCTGGATATCTCCCCTCCCTCTCTCTTTCCTCTCACACCTTCAGCTCTTCTATCGAATAAAAAAATAAATAATAATAATAATAAAAATAGGCAAGTTCAAATGTACTCAGAGTAAATGTTACATTTTCAAATATGTGCTACAGCTGTTCAATTAAAGAACACCATAAAAGATACGGCATAAAATGTCAATTGTGTCAATGTCATCAATACAAATGGCACTTTGCATACAATTCAATGGACCATCAGGGCTCAATATCATCAGTCATCAATAAACAAGTACCATCCTCAGTGTAGTCTTACAAGAATAAACCAGAAAACATGATAGAGAATATACTGCTGCACCATTGTATGAATTATTAAGCCACATACGTTTAATGGCCTGATGCTTCCTATGGAATCAATAATTTACTGTAACACTGCCAAAGCACACAACACAGAGAGGTTTAAACTCCAAAGCAGCTGCAGCCACAATCACTCCTTCTGTGAGTCTTGTTCACCTGAAGTCATCCACAGTCTGCTGTAGGTCCAGACACTGTTTGTGTTCATTCTCAAAGAAAAATACAACCAGTGGACTCAACTTCTCTTTTCCACTGCACTCCTTACAGCTTTCACTGAGCTGGAAGCCCTCACACACCTCTCAGAACCTAAAGGTTTAGAATTTAAAACACTCTTCAGCACATACAGTAGATTACTCATGAAAATGCAGCTTCTCTCTGAAACCAAAAAACTGGTTGTGGAAACTTGAACAGCAAAGAACTGCGACCAAATGTTTCTAATAAGTGGAGCTCAGTCATTCACATCACTGTGAAGGAATTCTGGCCCGGCTCGTCTTTGCACAATTGCTTTAATTCAGCCACATTGGAGGGTTTTCAGCATGGACTGTAAAAGCTCCTACCACAAGATCTCATTTGGAGACGAGTCAGGACTTTGACTGGGCCACTCCGAAACCTTCATCTCGTGTCTTTTGCGCCATTTAGAGGTGGACGTGTTCTTGTGCTCTGGACCCATTGTCTTGTTGCACAAACCAATTGTGTTTGAGCTTTAGATCGCAGACCGGGTTCGCTTGTTGGAATGATGTCCTGAATGTGGAATGCTGTGTTAGCTTTACGCCAGAAGCAACGGGATCCATGTCTTCCCAAAAGTTCCACTTTGACTCATCAGTCCAGAAAGCATTTTCTCTGAAGGCTTGCGGGTCATCAGCATGGTCTTTGGAAAATATGAGACAAGGGTTGTTCCTTTTAGCAGTGGGTTTAGCCTTGAAACTGTGGTGTGGATGCCATTTTTGGTCAGGCTCTCTCTCATGAACATTGACATTAAAGCTGGAGAACAAAGTCTGACGACCTTTAGACAGTTTCACATTGTTAGAAAGATTCTATGAAGTGATGTTTAGTTTAGGGCTGGCAGTACTGAATCCAGACTGTCTAGTCTACTAGATTCCAATTATCAATTCACTTTGTTTCATTGGTTGAGTAACTAAGGCAGGCAGTTCCTTTTTCCCACAAGGCCAGCTGGTGTTTTCCCTTCAGCTGCTCCAGATTTGGGGACCAGCAAAAGGGGACGATGCGCAAATTGCTGTACAGTATTTTGCTCAAGGATACTTCGACATGTAGACTGCAGCGGTAGGGTAATCGAACCACCGATCAACCAATGAGAAGAACGCTCTTACCACCTGAGCAGCCCCAGCAAATTAATGACATCATAATTTAAAAAATGGATTTTGAGTTTAAACAGCTTTTTGTGTAATACTCTCTTTTGTTTGAAGTAATTAAGAGTACCTGTAAAATGGTACATTTTTATAGCACTTTGCTCATCTGACGGACCGTTCAGAGCACTTTACAACAAGGGCTAGCATTCATCCATTCACACACATTCATACAGTGGTGGCTGAGGCTACCATACAAGGTGACACCAGTTCATCAGCAGCGATAACCATTCAAACGAACTCACACCAATAGAATAGCCATCGGGAGCGATTTCATGATCAGTATCTTGCTCCTCAAGGACCCTTGCAGACTGTAAGAGGCCAGGAATCGAACCAATGATCTTCCAATGAGAGGACAAAGTGTGACAAATATACAAAGATAGAAAAAAATCAGGAAGGGGGTAAAATACTTTTTCATTGTATGTAAGATGTTGGACTGACATCATCAAAACGCAAAATGTGGGGATATCTTTATGAAAAATGGTCTTAATCCATTAATCTGTTTTACACAGACTGTTCAGGACAGGAGTACCGTTATTTCAATAAGCTGTTCTGTATAAAAGGTACAAACACAGACTGGGGGGGAGCGACAGAGGAAGAAACAGCCAAATTGATGACGTATACACAGGGTGAGCCACCAGGACAGGACACACACCACTGTGTCGCATGTCATGCTTCATCTGTTTTCCAGAACATGAAACTAACAACACAATGCTTCCCTAACCTAACGCCTAACCCTAATAACAGACCGGTGTCTGGTGTCAGAGTCCTGCCATCCTCCTCAACCCCCTGCTTACACCTCCAGAGCGGTATAAATATAATACAGTGATTCATTCAGTGAAACAGACACATAATAGCAGAGATAATGTTTCCTTTATAATCCTACAGGATTTAAAATGTGCACATAAGTAATCATTACGACACAGGGTTGACAAGGAGTCCTGAACTCATGTGAAAAGGCCTGAAGAATACAATTAATGATGTTTTCCTTCATTTGTACATTATATGTACAATCCGATGATATAGGCTACATACATTCCATGGTTCAGTAGCTGCTCGCGGACACATTTTGAACAGAGCTGGTCTTATTCGGGTTCAGGAGTCGCTGTGGTCTGAAGCAGACTAAACAATAACAGTAAATGTGTGGTCTGGCCTTCCAACACCTTTCTCCCACAGGGAAAATCATTTCAGGCCACTTTCTCTCACACAGAGAGAACCACTGATTGTGCAGTAGGCTGCAGTACACTTCATTGAATTTAGCCGTGCAATCATTAATATCCTTATATGTTTTCCCTGCAGAAAACAGAGCAGCAGCAGAGTCGGTGGATTTACATTAGATTCAGGCTCTTTCCTCATTAGAGTTTCTCAAGGAGAGAAGAGAGTGAGATGGGATAGGGATGGTCATTATAACACGCTATGTAATTAGGCAGTCTAAACCTCTCCTCCCCACCAGCTGTACATTCCATAATCCATATTCAAATGCAGCGCTGACACAGAAACAGCGACGTGAAGACCAGTCTTCAGCATGCGGTGCCAGACTTATGGATCAGATATTTGGTGAATGGAAAGATTTGGAAGGGAAGGGACTGTAATTTGAAGGACCTCTGGTTTGAATAATGAGCCCTGTGTTTGTCTCTCTTACAGACAAATGCAGACAAATACACACACACACACATACTCAAAGTTTACAAAAAATGCCATGTTATGACTGAGAAGGCAAAGTTAAGTGTGATTCTTCCATAGATCTTGTGTCCTTATGCAGCTTCAGCAGAAGAGCGGTTCAGCCTGCTGCTGTTTGGCCTCCGGTTTACGATTCTGTGTGATGAGGATTTAGTTCAGCATCGCACCCTCTGGAGAACACTATTGTCAAGTGTATTAATTAGCCTATTTTGTGTAAGTATTACGATCTGCATAGTTTAGTTAATTTACGAGGCATGCATAAGAATGATGGAGGGGGATTGCAGAGGAGGAAATGTGCTTGGGAAATTTGTTTCATATTTACATAATTATTTAGGAGCTCCTGCTGATACTGAAACTGAAATTTTGGGCTTTAATTTATTCCAAAAGGCTTGTGTTTGCTCAGGGATTGTGCACAGGGACTCAGCTGGTTAATCAAGCATATGTATAATTCATTTTCCAAGCATGGGGTCTGGCACTGAGGCTGTTAAGATGAGCTTTTCAAAATGCAATATTTTCACTTTCTCCCTGTGAAGTTGGAGCCATATACTCCAAAGACCTGGACTATATCAATAGAGCCCAATCTAAACATCATGTAAAAGCAGGGTTTTCTGAGGATGACACTATGGATCTTCTTCTGCTTCCGTCATCCCCCCCATCCTACTCCTACCTTCTGCCTCCCATCTATAACCCCTGCTGAGACCCCCGCAAGTCAGTCTGAGGCTGCTTACACAACAATTAGCAGATATTTTTGGATAAAAAAAAAAGAAGAAAAAAAAAGGGAAAAAAAGTTGAGTAAATTGTGGCTTCTGTTAGAGCATCTACTATCAAGCCTGCTGCACTGAAACACAGAGTAAATGAGCAGCAACTGAAGAGAGAATAATCTCTATGAACCTCATAGTCCTAGACAAACCACCAGAGATCCCATTTACACTTAAGACTAATGACCAGTGAGCAGCCAGAATACTGTACTGTACACTGGGCCAGTACTGGTATTTTGGACTGAAGTGACCAACATCTGTTGAGTTTTAATTATAACATGAAATTATTGGTTGATTTACTGGATGCAGGGACACAAAGGACAGCGTAAAACCTCAAAATTTAAATCCTGAATCAGGAACATTATCTTACTAATTAGATCTGCCGAGGATTATGTTTTTACCCGTGTCCATTTGTTTGCTTGTTGGCTGGAGTTTTAGCAGAATTACGCAAAAACTAGTGAATGTGTGTCATGAGACACAGAGTAGGGCGATGGAACACGAACCAGAGAAGAATCCACTGAATTTTAGTGCTGATTTGATAAAGAGGTGGACCCAGGATTGTTTTTAAAAACATTGCAAGAATGTTTTTCATCATTTTCGCTAATGACTCAAAAACCTTTAAACTGTGTTAACTTAGTTAGGACTTCAAGACCAGGATATGTTCACTTACTCATCATAGTATAAAGGGAGGAATCTCTGTCTGTCTGTCTGACTGTAATTCGACGATCATGAAAACCGTTTATCTGATCTACCTCAGACTTGACATGTGACTTTCTGGTGGCCCAGGGAAGTAATTTATCTACTTTGGTGCAATTCGGTTATGCGACACGATCAGTATTAATACATTTAGTATAAACAGGTGAAGGTGAAGGTGAAAAAAGTGCTAAACAAACCGAACCGTGGTTCAGTTTGATCCGGACAGAGACCACATATTTTTGTCGGACCAAAGACCGAGTCTTTTATCCGGACCTTGGTCCGGGGCAGGTTTCACACCTGCAATTTTGGTCCAGATCAAACAAGCAACCTTAGACTTAAGTCAACTTGAACAACTTGTGAAGCCCCATTAGTAATTCACACAAGGCGTCTTTCTTATGATGGATCTGAGCAGTGATTTAGGAGTCTGAAACCAGCGCCTGTGGTTTGTTTTATTGTAGCATCTCTGTTTAACACAGATAATGTATGATGCATGTAGCTGCTGATACAGACTGGACCCTTACGCTGCTTTGAACGATCAATCAAACTGCTTTAAGTGGGTCACACGGACTGGATCATCTGTCAAGATTATAAATACAACAGTAACCATCATGATGAGACATTTTAAGAGTGGGAATATTTTCCAGTCTTTTGTCATTCATGTCAGCCGACCCAACCGTGTTCACATTAGCTGCAGGTAGTTGATATGGCAGCAGAGCATGACTCTAGTGAGCGGTGGAGAGCGAGGCATCCTTTCATTAACAGAAACTGAGCTGCTTGAAGGCATATCGTGTAAAAATGCTAACTATTCTCTCTTTGGATTGGGAAGTCAGCTAAGCAAATAAACAGTAATAACATAACAACATAATTAGATTACCCTGGTGTGGTTTTGTGGGGATAATCAGTTGGGGGTTTTTCCTGAACAGGAGAGAGATGTGACGTCCTGCTGAGAACAGATGTATAGCTGCAACTGGGTAAACACTGCAAAGGGTTAATAAGCTGCCAAACACCCGGTGAGGGGCTTCACAGGAGGCTGAGCTGTGCTCCGACTGGCAGCAGGACTGGAGGAGGAGGACAAGAGAGGGAGGCTGGAGCTCCCTGTGTCCCACGGGACAAAGTGGCCTCCATCCCACTACCACTCCTCTCTCCTGGAGTGCTGGGGCTCCCAGTCCATCTCCCAGGTAACACACACGCACACACACACACAGCTGCTGACAGACACACACACACACACACACACCCCCACTCTTACTATCAGGCCCTGCAGTGCAGAAAGCGTAGGGCCTTGTTAGCCAACAACGAGGCGTGAAATCACTGCACCGTACTCCCACCACGACGAGTCAATCTATACCTCCTGCTTCTCTTTGTTCATGCCTGTGTGTGTGCTGAAGATGAGTGTGTTTGCTGGTTCTCCTCCGGGCCACGCAGAGTTCTATCTCTGCCTGGGTTGGCTGTCTTTTGTTTAGACTCCTCTGCAGCTCCGCTCTGACACACAGCTCACGCTGTGCATCCTAAACACAATATCAGAGGATTAAGTTAACTTTCCCCACTTTAAATGAGAAGGTCTTTATTGAGTACACTTCCACGCACCTGTTAGTGTGCATGTTTGGAATCTGTACGCTGAGGAAAAGTCTGGAATGTTAATTTAAATAAAGGCATACATGCAAACAATATTTCTTTCCCTTGATAACGTGAAACGTTCGCCTGTTGAAACCTTATTGTTAGCCTGTTGATTAGAAAACAGGATGAAAGCTGATAGAAATAAAATATATGGACTTCCTGAAGAGCCAACCATGAATATGTTCAAAATGGACACGTCATGCCTGTGGAGCATCACATGACTGACAAAGAATGAAAGTGATCCCATCTCGCTGTCTTAGACCTAAGCCCCCTTTAAACATGTGGAGTCCACTGTACAGGTATGGTCGCTATGATTTTTAGTATTAAAAATGTTTGAAAATATTTACATCTTTTTAAAGCACCATGCAAAATATGATCCTAAAAGAAAAACACCTAGATGTAGGTCAGGGGTATCGGCTTAAAAATAAACTCAAACATGCAAAGACATAGTGACTGCATTGCACAAAGATATGATGTATTCAAAAAGTGTAATGAACCCTTCCTCTCTCAAATTGATTCCTCTCTTCTTTTATGACCAGGTACATTTTCCTCTGGTTTGTGTTATAAGTGTTAGGATGTCCTCACAGAAACCTTTCCTCTCTGCATATTAAACTCTGATGTACACCAAAAGCTGGACGTTGTCACTAATATCATTGATTCATCTGCTATAACTATGCTAGGTTAACTCTGCATAGCAACATTAGCTGTGACTGTGTATCCTGTTCTAATAGTAGTGTTTCAGACACAGCATCCATGCAGTCTTTTACTATTTCTATTCTGCTCCATCTCTAAAGGACTTTTGTTTTCCTAATTTCCTCTGTATTCTCAGTGAACACTGGTATGCTCGCTGTTGTGCTGTGAGGGAATGACAGAGGATTCGTGTCATTACCACAAACTTCTGCTGGTACATTTCTTCAAACTGTCCGTGTATACCTTCATATGGCTTTTAATATGTTATTCCACTTTTGACAACTTCAACAGACTGTAAATTAGACACATTGGCCTCATGGAGCTTGTTGCAGGTGAATAAATGTGTAATTTTCTGTCCAGTCATCTCAGAAGACTCCGTTTAACTTTTCTATTTTTGATAATGCCATCTTTTGTGGATGTTGAACGCAAATTCAACCTATCCCTGCGAATTCTGTGCGACCTTGCAATTTTGTCCAATCACCGCAACTTATTTGCAACTTCTGTCCAATTATCGTAGTTTGCCGTGAGTTTCACCAATGTTCCGGGGCAGGCATGTCCCTTTAAGAAGGTGGCCTTATGGGAATTGTGTGCAGGTGACGTGAGGGAACATGGGAGTTGTAGTTCAGTAAAGTTACGTTACATATTGTGCGTGTATGGCTGCAGCCGTATGAGAGCGATGCTGTCAACCTCTGTCCTGTTAGGATTGTTTTATTTTTGTTGCCACAGAGAAGTAAGGCTCTGCATTTCCCTGCTGTTAATAAACTACCTGTTTCTGCCTCAGAGAAGATCCGGACTATGTTTTGTTCCTTTGTTACTTATACCAAGAGCCAGAGCTTAGCTAATAAAACTAGCGTGACCCCAGAGGTCTCCTTACTACGGTTGGGGGCTAAGAATCCGGAGAGCTAACACGTTGAGCCATACTTGTACGTCATCATCTCACTTCTTGTTACTGGTCGTGAAGATTTAGACATGAATGTCTCACATTTACCAACAAACATTATGTCTAAAGTCTGTGTGAGGTCATTCCCTTATGTGCTACATGAAAGCGGGGGTGAATTGTTCTTTTTTTACACTTTCATTCCACAAAACACACCTGGACCGACAAAACAAATCACTGTAACAGAGGCTGTTGCATCCAGAATCAACGAGTTAAATGGGCGTGGTTAGTGGTAATGACAGCGTAGTATAAAGTGATTGTAGCGTGAATGTCTGATTGCATGACCAACTGTAGGTGCGTGTGCGTGATAAAGAAAATAGTTTAGGGATTAAAAAGTCTCAGATAAAATGTTTAAACATTACAGCAAAAGTTTTATTAAAAATAACAACTGGATATGTGATGAAATCAAAGATCAGGTGTGTGAGTGAGAGAGAGAGAGAGAAAGGGAGAGAGAGTGAGAGGGAGAGAGAGACTTCACTGAGTGAGGCAGATGAGAGGAGAGAAAATACTTTCATGCAGATAAGATCAAACATATCTTCTAAAGCAGTGGCTACTGTGGACTGGGGGAATTCTTTCACCAATTGTGATTGCATGACACACACACACACACACACGTGTGTGTGTAAAATGCCTGAAAATATCGCAACATGCATCGCAACTTTTGAGAAAACCTGCCACGAAATCAGGCATTTTAGGCCACAACAATCCCAAAAAAGGCCCGTGAGATTCTGGAGGGATGATAAGTTCACTCATTTTTGACCATGACAAAGACAAAACGCCTTATATCAGCTTTAATCTGGATGTTTTAAAAGGAAAATTCAAATAAACACTCATTTTGTTTCTTTTTATACCTGTTTCGGAAAAGAAAATCGAATAATTAAAAGATACAATGAGACAATAAAGAGCTCGAATTCCACCAATCATATCCTTTCTTACTTTTCTGTTCAGTTCATGTCTCTAATTTTACAAACCACTCTGAAGCAAAAAGCCTCCAGTGAAGCATGGAATGGATGGAAAAGTTGAGATATCTTCCTGAAAGTGAAATTAATGCAATATTAGGAGGGAGACAGGAATCATAACACTTGATGAAACCTGGTCTTTGACAGACTTTTTGAAACAATAGTCCACCATTTGGATGGAAACAAACATGTTGATACCACCAAGAAGCAAACAGCAACACTCTCAGCTCTAGATGCACAAACAGACACATAAACACTTCCTGCTATGGTTCCCTGTTTTGTGCCACTGGAGTTCTTTGCAGAGCCTCGTGAGGACCAGCAGTTTCCACATTGAAGCTCGTTCTCTTCCACTAATCACGAGCTTTTCGGCTGCGGCATTATGCTAACTTACACTGGCAAAGAGGAGGGGCAAAGGGGCTGCTTTGATAAGTCGAGCATGGCGAACATGAATGAGGCAGCGACAGGCGAGGCAAAACACACATTCATTCCTCTCACAATGCCGAGCAGCACTTTTAATTAAACCTTATCCAACATGATGAATAATGCAACAGCTTCCTCGCAATCCACCATCTCCTTTTTGTTGCTCACCACGCTGTGTTCAACCACCTCAGCCAGTCACATGCATACATTAGGCAGAGGAATGGCAGAGAAGAAAGGCTCAGCTCTTTCTGCTGCACAACATAATAAATATACAAAATGTTTTATAGTTTTGCCACCAGGGAAAAATAAGTGCCAGTGCATAAATGAGCAGGAAGGGTTTGGATGTTCTGATTGTGCAGCATGCATAAACTGTCTTGTTGCTTTGTTTAGAGCGTGTCAGAACTGACATAGCGGGAAGCGTGTTGTGCAAAGTTTACACATGTTGTCAAGAAGCGCTCACACTCAGAACTGAAAGGCAGGTAGAACTTCAGAACTTGATTCAGCCTCTGTTACAGGAGCAGAGGGCTCAGTGTGAAGCTCACGGAGACAACGTCCAACACGTTCCCTGTGGGAGAGAGATGGCCTCAATGCATCAGACAAGACCGGCCGCTGAGAAACACATCAGTCCCTCTCTTCTAAACTCATGGACACACTCCTAAAAGGATAGAGAAAGGGGTGGAGGAAGGGTGAGAGGGCTGGAAGAAAGGAGGAGGAGGTGGAGGGGGCTGCCGGTTCGAGAGAAAGGCAGCGAAAGGGATATTCAGCCCATTGAGGAGTGAAAGGATTGCATGGGAGAGTGAACCCATTACAGGGCAGACTGGCTGGGGCATGGGAAGACAGGGAGAGGGCTGCAGGGAGGTGCTGGGGTGTATTTAGCCCAGAGAGGATCAGCAGAAAGAGGCTTTGGAAAGAAAACCTCTGGCCTCAGAGGCTCTAGTGAACCCAGACAGGCTGTAGTATAACCAGGAGGACTGCTGAGGGGAAAACTGAAATACACAACATGTTTAAAATCATCATGACCACCAAAAACACACACAGTTTTTAAGAACTGCTGTGTTCCTGCACAATTTTGTCTGATTTACTTTAACAAAACTACATACATAAAAAAGTTCCACTGACCCCTCAGTGATGAGCAGTAATGTAATTAAACTAGTAGTTCAACTACAGTCATATATGTATAGCTATTCAAGTAGTTAAAATACTTTTGTGTCTTAATTACTGAAACTGATTACATAATTGGGGGCTATAACAGGAAATTATTTTATTTTTATTCCTTCTCTCCTGCAACTTTTATCTTCCCACTGTAACAGCATGCGCCTGGGAAATGCATTTGTCACTTGGAAACAGTAGGTGCCAATATTGCCATATTGATTAACATGCTAGCATAGCATAGCATGCTCTTTTAATATGGAGATTTGACCATGGCTGACGTTTGACTTGTTATTATCACATTTTGTGACAATTTTGTATCATATGTACACTGTTAATTTGATAATTAATTTCAAATAATACTTTTTCTTCTACTTTCTTCAACAGTTTTATTATTTATTTAATTATGTAAGTGCTGATGGAACTGTTTGTTCGCTAGTATCTGTTTTAAATTAGTTTTTAGTGTCACTGTTGTTTCTTGTTTTAAATAGATCCTTAGAGATTTATATTTATGTATGTTTATTCTGTATTGGTCAGACGTGATCTCTGGGAAATGCTGTCTCATTCTGCTCTGCCCAACAGATGTATGGCAAAATGACAGTAAAGCTGAATTGAATTGAATTATTTTTTTTTAAAATATATCCATCAGGTAGCTTTGGATTAGTTGAATTCCCTCTAGTGTGAGGTAATTGCTAGATTGCTAAACTATAAATGATTTCAAACTCTTTAGGTAAATGCCAAAATTTCAGGTTCTGTATCTAAAACTTCTGCTGCATCACTATGATTTCATTTGAACTATTAACTTATTTTTTACTTAGGTTCAGTTAAGGTTCAGTGTTAAAGTTGAAAAAAGTCTGAATATTTTGGGGCAAATGATTTTTGCCATTGTTAAAAAAAAATGACTTTGTACAATGCTTTTTGTACATACAATGAGAACGATGGACCACTTTTAATGTATAAGACACTTATTTTTGTATTTTTTTAAAAAGACAAACTAAAAAATGTGGAAAATTGCATTAAATAAAGTTAGTCAATAATCATTAAATGATGTTTTCAGTACATTTTCATGAGTGCATGTGTTCAAAACTGAGTTTTAAGATGATGTAAAACAGAGCTTTTCACTGATGGGGCCTGAGGGGCCTCAGCAAATCAGAGGGAAGATGAGGGGGGAACAAAAATAAGTAAGTAAATAAATAACAGACATTATTATTCTTTGTATTAATATATAATATATTTTATGCGTAGAAGGCAATTAGTCAACCTCTAACACTAGTTTCAAGGATTTTTTTTTTTA
>CM075190.1:4425000-4485000 GCA_037577475.1 Chaunax sp. Z400 | reverse complement strand
TTCACCCCTAGCCGTTGGCTGATTGAACACAAACGTTTGTGTAATTGTATAGAGCTCCTCTCTCGACCTTCTCTGTCAGAACAGAAATGGGGGCCATCATTCAACCTTACCATTACCAGCCTGCCTGCCGTGAATAATGTAATTTGTATTCTCTATGGAGTGCATCCAACATAACGGGCACTCCAATAAACAAACAGCAGATCGCAGTAGAAATCCACTTACAGGGGCAGCCTGGCAAACACCCCGGCCATTAGAAGCCCGCTCAGATCCCATCATTTCTGGCCGATAGATCCCTACCTTATTTATTTTAAAGTAGGACTATGATAATGAGCCTGCCAGATTCGTTCTGTTGTAGCACTAGATCTCACACATAAGGCCAGGAACACAGACAGTGACACACACACACACACAGTCATGCAGGAAACAGTTCAGTGGAGACTTGCAGTAGTACAAGTGCATGTTTGAACTGAAATGAATCAGTCAGGTAGAGAATAAAGTGTTTGTGTCCGTGTGTGTGTGTGTGTCCGTGTGTGTGTGTGTGTGTGTGTGTGTGTGTGTGTGTGTGTGTGTGTGTGTGTGTGTGTGTGTGTGTGTGGTGATGAGACCTGGGGTCTGTTTCATAAAACAAGCTTACAAAATAAACCAGGCTTATTTTTACTTGGTTTGGTTCCATATAGGAGTGCTGCCAGATTATTTGACTTTAATAACAACAAAATATAATAAATATAAATATTTCAACCTGATCCATCTATCTATCATCTTTCATCTATCATCTATCTATCTATCCATCTATCTATCATTTATCTACCTATCAATCTATCATTTATCTATCTATCATTTATCTATCTATCATCTATCTATCTATCTATCTATCTATCATCTTTCATCTATCATCTATCTATCTATCCATCTATCTATCATTTATCTACCTATCAATCTATCATTTATCTATCTATCATTTATCTATCTATCCATCTATCTATCTATCTATCATCTATCTATCTATCATCTATCCATCTATCTATCTATCATTTATCTATCTATCCATCTATCTATCTATCTATCATTTATCTATCTATCTATCTATCATTTATCTATCTATCTATCTATCATTTATCTATCTATCTATCTATCATTTATCTATCTATCTATCTATCATTTATCTATCTATCTATCTATCATTTATCTATCTATCTATCTATCATTTATCTATCTATCTATCTATCATTTATCTATCTATCTATCTATCATTTATCTATCTATCTATCTATCTATCTATCTATCTATCTATCTATCATTTATCTATCTATCTATCTATCATTTATCTATCTATCCATCTATCTATTATCTATCTATCTATCTATCATTTATCTATCTATCATCTATCTATCTATCTATCATTTATCTATCTATCATCTATCTATCTATCTATCTATCTATCTATCTATCTATCTATCATTTATCTATCTATCTATCTATCATTTATCTATCTATCCATCTATCTATTATCTATCTATCATCTATCTATCCATCATCTATCTATCTATCTATCCATCCATCCATCCATCCATCCATCCATCCATCTATCTATCTATCTATCTATCTATCATTTTTTCCAGGTATTGTTGGAAGCAGCAGTTCATGTTTGTTTGGTTCATGGTTAAAAATACTGTTTGGACACAAAATGTTTTATAATAAACAAATTGACCATAAAAACTGGAATTGCTGTTTGTTCTTATTGAAGTAACACTTGCAGTATACGAATAACTGTATTGTTAGACCAACGCGTTACGGCTTGTGGCCTGACCCTGATGAAGGCACAAGCCGTAACGCGTTGGTCTAACAATAAAATTGTTCCTGATACTGCAAGTGTTGCTGGGTTTTTGTCTTTTGACCTTTTACCTTCTCCATGCACCTTGTGAGTAGGTGAAGTTGTGCCAGAAACCCCTCTCTGTTCTTACTGAAGTGAAATAAGTTTCTAATACTCCAAAAAATTGAGGTAAGGATTTGCATGGACATTTTTGTGTAGGATGGAAGTAAAATAAAGAGTGTTAGAATAGGCCTATAGCTTAAATAAAGTAATTTGAACACTTAATATCACAACATCTCCTGAATTAATATTATGTTTGATGTACTTAACAAATTTAGTTAGTGTGACTGTGAAAGACTTATGGGATTTACTCAACAATGCCAGACATGGAACTACTTAAAAAGATGCATGCAAATTGTTACCTTGATTTTTTTTAAAGTTGAGCCAACAAATCGTTTTTTAGAGCGTATGCTCCAACTTGTACTCCTCGTTTGCCTCGTGTTTCTGGTGTTTTTCCTGCTCTCTGTAAGTTCATTTGTTGTGTTTTTTTGATGTTGCCTCATTCCTGGACTTCATTCTGCTTTTGCCTTTTGGATTGTTTCTGGATTTGCATTTTCTGTTAACCAAACCTGCCATCCTGATGAACTCTGTTTTTGTTATCACCTTTTGGACACTATTTGCCTGTTTAGTTTGGATTTTTGTAATAAATACCTGGAACTGCTGAAAAATAACAATATTAGATGCTATGACGTCTTTTGCTTTGAATTGACTTCTATAATATAGGCCTTTCTGCGGTCAATTTGCCTTGATCCATTTTATGTCATCCTCATTTTCTTAAAAACAAAACTTGGACCAACACTTGTACTTGCACAATTACCATCAGATTTTAAACACACCATATTCTCATTGCCTCCATCATCATCATCATTGCATGATATTAATTACCCTTGTGGTTTACTGGTCATGACATGAAAAACATGTTGACAGCACACAGTAACAAGGTGCCTGTTCATCAAGCTGTGTGGGTATGTCATGTATGAGTTTGCATGTCTGTGTGAGTTCCCTCCAGGTGCTCCGCTTCCTCCTGCAGTCCAGAAAACATGCAGTACAGGTGAAGTGGGGACTCTAAAATTGCCCATAGGTGTGAATGAAGGTATGAATGTTTGTCTCTCTGTATTGGCCCTGTGATAAGCTGAGATGGGCTCCAGCCTCTGGTGCCCCTGTAAAGGACAATGGATAAATAACATCATCATGACTAAACTTCAAATATGCCAGTCCCGTGCCTAAAGTGACACATCTGTTGCTGAAATTTGAAAATATGCCTATAAAACTTTCCCTTATGATGAATTGGAGCTTAGTGTATATTCCGACTGTTAAATGATTTGTCCCAGAGGCTTGGATCCACTAATGACCATTTGAAACAAGAGTTGTCTTTCTGATGTTTGAATCAGTGGTGGCTGTTATTGCTTTGGTATGGAAAACAAGTCCTTTATCAACACTCTGTGTAGTACAGCACATGCTGAAAAAGCTTGCACAATTGTTGGAGCAGGCCTGTTTCTTTGTTTGATTCAAACTATTTTCCAACAGCATCTCCACACTCCACATGCTACAACAAGATAATCTCTCCATCTCCCATAAGATGCCGACATCTGTCATCTATAATAATCTGCGGAAGCTGGCCGAGGAACAGTCAACAGGAGGGATGAGAATGAGCGACGAGCCTTGTTCCTAGTGCCTTAGCCAATTGCAGGGGGTATTATCTCCTCATGTGAAGAGGCTTTTAGTCCCCCTGACCACTCTGGCAGGGAACTGAGCAGAGACAGACAGTGCTGCGTGACACTGCCAGGACAGGAAGTGGAAGTAAAGGCATTATTTCTGCTTCATTGGGCACAACATGATAGCTCTTGAAGCGAGCCAAAGCTTAGGCCTGGAGGACAGAAATCCTTGGCATGGCCTCATTGCCTCACAGCATTTTAAATTCACACTTCATAATTTAGAGTGTGAAGGAATTTCTTCATCCCTTATGTGATTGATTATTCACATAGTGAACTCAAATAAATCACTACGCTGTTTGGGGGTTTATACATCTACATGCAGCTGTACCTACAGTTACAGTGGAGTTTGCCTGCAGAATATGTTTTAAAAATCAAAAAATGTCAACAGCAGCTAAGTGTAAGGCTTAGGGTTATAGGCGATAGTCAATCGTACATGATGCTACTAATTGGGGATTTGTGCAAACAATGTTTGAGTGAGATCAAAAATACTTTGAAGGAGGATTTGAAGAGAAGCAAGGACCAGTTTGAAGCAGAAAGGTGTGCAGACCTTTGACGCCACAGATGGAAACGTTTCGTTCTTCTGAATCTGTTTGCACTGGAGTAGAGAGAGAGACCATACCGGCAAATTGTTTGGACAACATTAATGAAGATGAGTGACGGATCATTTTGGTATGTCACAGAGCATGGTGACCTACACCTGAAGCCTAGGACAACGAACTGAGGAAAGCCTGTGGAATCTCTGTCTAGAACCTCTGTCTAGACTAGTATGCAACCTCATGTAAGTATGGAACCATTAGTTGTATTTTTGAGTCTCAAATTGGTTTGTGTGTTGGTACGCCAGCAGCATTAAAGAGAGCCATCTTTAAATGCTTTGTTGACCTGACATCTTCAGGAAACTATGGATGGATTTGTTGATCAGGGATAACCAATGTGTGTTTGTGCCATACTGTATTCCCATGATGCATGCATGATGATGCAAGGGATGGCCCTCCATTGTTCCTCCAAGATATTGGAGGCCTGCATTGCAATTACAGTAATGCCATCATGTTCCTTTGTTCTATGTAATCCTATTGGATGCAATGTGTTGTGCATGTCAGTGCTCAAATACCTTTCTTAAAAATATCAGTACTACTCTTAAAAAAAAAATGCTGTTTGCTGCTGATTTCACTACACATACTGTACAAATCTAATAAAATATGACTGAAGGACTGATTTCCAAGGTTGCACAAAATACTTGTTCATCTACATTACTCTCCCCATAGAAATCCAGAACTGTGTGGAAATCCCTGTGCATATAATTGGAGTCCCAGCAGAAAGTGGCTCCTGAAGGGCTTCACCAACCATCATATACTTGATCTACTGCAGCAAACCGTAAACTACTGCTTGAGCTCAGCAAGGATGGAGGAACTGCCTGTGGACAAAGGTCATTGAAGGTGCTTGGCCAAGAGAAATGTCTACATTTTCTACAATTTCTACAGCTTTTGTGCCATGTTTTGCTGTTGCCTGTTGTGTTCTACACACATATGTGAAATCAACAGAGAACACCTCTTGCCAGAGTGGAGCACTGAGGAGCCCAAGCTCCCTGAGCCTGACCAAGTTGCTTATCAGGGTGCCCAAGCAAATGTCCACCAGGGCATCCGAGAAGCCATTATGTTCATTCTGCAAGCAGCTTTCAACATGTGGAGTGATGGACAGCAATGTGTTTACACTGAATTAATTTAATAATGCATGGCATACACAAAATATTGTACTTGATCCCATTTGTTTTCACATACAAAACTTTAAGGTGCATTGCACAAGCAGAAAAATTTGGACTAATCTCATGTTTCATTGTCAGAATCAACCTTAATCACAATTGAAGAACATCCTGTTAGGACTATACTTACCAAAATCCTTTACCGTACTTAAAATACCCAAGGAGAAGTTTACACAACATTATTATCTAAAGTAAAAGTTGTCATTCAGCAGTAAAACGATGTAAAATGTACTTTGTTACATTGCACTATGCACTGGCCATATTAATAACAATGTGTGGGAGCTCAGCCCATGTATGCAGTGGTGGGGTAGTACCTTTAGTACTGAGCTGCATACAGATCTGAGTTAGTTGCACCTAAATAATCTAAAACATTGTACATTTTATCCACTATATTTAAATGGCTCTTAGTTTTCTGAGGATCTAAATACTTGTATGACATTATGGGAGGAACCCAGCCCCACCCGCCACCATCTTGTGTCATTTCCCAAGCGACACTGACTCCTTCCACCTCCTGGAAACCATCATCTCTTGGGACCAAACAGGAGGGAGCAGAACATGAGCTCAAGAAGTTCAACCTGTCAAAGGAATTGATGGTGCACTTCGGCACCTCCACCAATGAGTCCATTTTCACTTCCCTCATCACTCTCTATTCTGATTCTACTTCCAAGGACAAAGGCAGATTGCAGCATATCATCCGTTCTGCTGAGAAGGTGATTGGCTGCAATCTTCCATCTCTCCAGGTCCTGTACATATCCAGAACCCTGAAGCAGTCAGGAAAGATTGTAGCCTCCCACCCTGGACATACACCTTTAGAGAGTCTCCCCTCTGGCAGGAGGCTGCTGTCCATCAGGACCAAAACCTCACGGCAGATGGTCTGGTGAACGAGGCCTAGGACCCCCTAGGATGTTTATATTTTAGTTTTATGCTTAGATTTACATTATGTGGACTTGGATCTTATGCACCAGGATCCAAGTCAAATTCCTTGTAGGTGTAAACTTACTTACCATTATGACTTGCAATAAAAATGTGTCTGATCCTTTGACTCATCTATTTCAGCAGCCAATCAGCATCTCATTGTTGTACCATAGTTTTGGACAGAGGAAAGAGACGATCGCCTCATTCATTTATTTGAGAAACAGTTGCTTCTGTTTGATACAAGACTTAAAATCTAAATCTACTGCTAAGTAACCTCACTGCTAACCTTTTCCTCTGCTCTGCTCACATTCACTGCCATCACTCTGCTGCTCTCATTCATTCATTCAACTGCAAACTCACTCCACACACACTTTTTCATTCTAGTCATTTTGTTAACTCTAGAAATGCTAATTACCTTGACCAAGGACGTTTGGAGGCAGTTATGTGATCACGTTTTGTTTGGTTGTCCTTCAAAAAGTTGTCAATGGATTTTAATTACACTTTAGGTATGGATGGGTCTTGGGCCTTGGCTAATTATATTTTTAATATAGGGATGCAGATTCTGGGAGACTTTTTCACTTCATTGTGAGATAAAGGCTTTTCAACACTTGTGCCTTACTATGTACATGTTTTCTCTGTCATTTTAATTTTAAAAAAAATAATAATAATAATAAGGCCAATAAAAATAAAAATACCCAGGCATGGACTGATGTTCCACCACTATATATACATAATCTCATAATAAAATATATATTGGGCAACAGTACAGTAACATAGAGGAGAAGACATGGCATTGCCACCAATATGTAGCTGAGATAATGCTGTGAAAGGTGAGAAGTTACATCTAGATGAAAAAAAGATTATGCAAAACCATTGTTTTTGTTGACAACTCAAACTACAGATGATAACCACATGATTCATGATGCTAGAAGTAGCTTTGCAGCCTCAGTAAACTAGGTGGTATTATTTACTTTGGCATGAGGCAGATCTGAGTAAAGCAATGTGACATGACAACTGCACCATAGTGTGTGTAAAGCCTTTGGTGCAATGATGCAACAGTGGATGATATAATGGTGATACAAAATGGAAAGTGTGCGCATTTCTTCTTTCAGAGGTGCTAATGCTGATGGAAATTACTGAAAGGGCTCTTATATGAGAATTTCCCATTTGCTCAGGCATTAATGATAATGGTGTTGGAGGAAGTGTGTGCTCCATGAGTGTTTTCTAGCTTGTGATGCGCTCAAAGGCTCTGAGTTCATCTGAATTCAGATAAAAAACAACTCAGAAGCCAGCAGTTCGAGTAGGGGTCACCAATTAGCAGACCTCAAGAGGCTTCTATCCCGACCGTGAAGCCTTTTGACATAACAGGCCTATTTCAAACTTTTCTCATTGACAGGATTTTGAACAGACAACGCAGCCAGCTGAGTAGAGCCACCTGAGTCCTAATGGGTCCTCCTGTTGCTAGGCTGCTACAACAGGTTGCTAATGTATGTCATACGCTATGTTTAGTACAGAGGCACACATGCATGAAAGATGTATTATCAAAAATCAGAAACACTGACAGCTGGTGTGATTAATCTGACTCTGTTGTGGTAGTCAAATGTGGAATATTACATAATAAACAAATATTAAACGCCATTGTGAAGCTAAACACGAACACTTTGAAGAAACATAAATGGGATGCAAAACATAAATGAGCTCAGAGCCCACCTACATGTGTCCTCTCTATTTCCCTTACAGCACAACAACGAGTGTTCACTGAGAATACAGTGGATTTTAGGAAAACCTGAAAAACCCTTTACAGAAGGGGGAATTGTAAAAAAGTGTATGGAGGCTATGTCTGAAATACCTTTGGTGGAAAAGAAAGACATAAACTGAGAGAAAAAAATGAAACAACTAACCTTTTGATCTGCAACAGCCCCTAGAAGAGTTAAAGTATTACTACAGGATGCACAGTCACAACGAGATGCTGCAATTCAGAGTCAAAAAATCAACTGATGTTAGTGACAGATTTTGGTGTATGTGATATGATTTTACAGAGAGGAAAGGTCTCTGAGAGGACATCCTAGATGTTACAGCACTTATAACACACATCAGAGGAGAAGACTTATACCTGGTCATTGATTTATCCCGGGCTTTGCCCCAATTGATTTAATTCTCACCCCATCGCATTGTATGTCTAGGGCATTGTGGCCTACATGTGAAAGTCCTGCCTTCAACTACCCATCATTGTGTGTGTTTGTCCGTTTGTCTATGTGTGTGTTGGCCACAGATAGCAGTGAGATGGGTTTCCATACTCCACCCCTATCTCTGCAGAACAGACACAGACAAAGCTTCAAGAACCACAAAAATGTTCTCCGAGCTTTGATTTAAAGTCCTTAACGTGTCAAAGGAAAACCACACAAGCATCTGAGGAGGACTTTGAGGGCTTTGCCAGTTAGGCCTACTTTTAATTTAAAATACAAGTCTGAAAGTCAGATGAATTAATGAAACTGTGACTGATTCCACAGGACCATTAGTTGTGCCAGCGCTCCACACTGCTCATGCAGTGATGTGTTATATAACTGTATTAGCTACTGTAATATATAATGGGGGTGAATTATTTGACTTCCAACTGTATGTGTATATACATGCAAAAAGCTGTTTCATTTTCGCATTTAAAAATGATGTATCATAAAAGAATAACATTCATATATAAATAGAATAGAATAGAATAGATAATCTTTATTGTCTGTCCCATCAGTGACAGAAATTTGTCTTTGACAGGCTCGACACACTCAATTCAAATATAAAACACATTTAAAGCACATAAAAAAACCACATGATACTGACACATAAGAAGGACTGTTAAAAACATATAAAAGGTACATCATGAGAACAGGTTGGTGTGCTGTGTCTATGTCTGTTTGTTCAGGATGGTTATTGCAGATGGGATGAATGATTTCTTGTAGATGTTTACTTATTGTTAAGTGTGTATCTATAGATGTCAGGGCACACAGTGTGTATTGGACTGTCTATGAGCTATGAAAGAGCTACAGCTACAACTGCAGATATCAGACATATTTCAGACACCTCCACACATCTTACAGCTAAACCACAACCTTGTCCTCTCATTCCCACCTATGTCCGTCCATTTCCACGGAAACTTCACCATGTCAAGGCTCATTTATACTCCATTTACGTACGAAAATAGATTAGTTCATTTCAGACGGGGTGTATCAGTCAATGCCCACATACATGTCATCTGTTTCATTGGCATGGATACATCCACAAGAGGACAGTGAAGAGTCAAAAGACTCAACAACAACAAATGTGGCGACTGGCGGAGGAGGTTGTGATAATGTACCTAGTACATACAAATAGACAAAAGCAGAAGTAACGATGTACTCGGCGGTCTGTGGGGCCATTAAATACATCGAGACATGAGGACAGAGAGTTTATTCACTTCACTATTTTCATCTTTTTTTGTTTCCGTACACATTCGTCGTGCCTTGCTTGAATTGTGGCTAAACTGCCCCCAACTATTTCTGGTGGTTTTGCTACGTCTCGTCCGTATCAGTAAGCTCTCTGAAAACGTGGCCAAATACCTCGTGGCCAACCTTTGGGGTTGGATGAAGCAGTGAGTGGGGGGTGGAAGGGGCCTTTAAAGCCTACTGATAGTGAGTTTGCTCTCGCACTGATTTGACAATCCTACTGGACGTGAATGTAAGCTACATGCTGCAGAATAGATGAAATGTCATATAGGGTTACCCTCGTTCGTCTGTCTGTACACATGTACGTTAAGAGCTCCTCAAATACTGATGGACAGAGTTCAATTAAATGTCACATATATTTTGTAGGGGCCCAAAGATTGTACATCTCATAATTGGTTTCTTCAATTTGCTTATTTTTTTTGCATTTTTCGCCACATTTAAACTTAGGTGGTTTTCACATTCAACCATCATCTATCCTCATCAGCACAATTTTTCCAGTAGCAGGGTGGATTTTCTGTTCTGAAATAAAGAAGATTAAAAAATAAAGAGTCCACCAAGACCAGTCAGGTTAGTTTACTTTCTTGCATAACACTGTTCAGAGAGCAAAGATTAATTAGACAGAGCATATTTATACATAAGCTGAATTAATCGTGCTGTTAGTTCCATACACACACAGAATGTCTCAGTATCTGAACACACAGTAGCTTCCTGGCCATGAGTCACAAGCTTTAGCTACTAGAGTGTCCTTCAGATGAGCACAGCTGAGTCATGAGTAGTATTAGTATAGCCTAGAACAGCATATCCAAGTAGTGCAGCTTATTCATTCTCATAATAAGCATTACCAATGTCTATTTTTCTATCACAATCTGTGTCCTCAGATCCAATTTTTCTACCAACCCATAATAGTGCTTTTGAATCACCTGTTAACGTGTGACCTTAACAACTCTCAATGTGTTAGTGACCTCAGTAGAGTTTAAAGATCTGAAACCCCACCAGTCAGAACTGACACGCACACCAACAAAACACATCATACATGTCTTAGAATATGTGTATCATCCACACACTGACAACAAGTGTCACTCAGGAAACAAACACACTGAACTACAAAACACTAACAACAGAAAACACTCAAAAAACAACTATATTCACTCATTAATCTGGGGGTTCTAGTCCTCCCTCTCTCCTGCAAGTTTTCATCAACGTCTCATCTTATGTCTTCTCTAGCAATGCACCTTGGGAAGAATCTTTTAGAATCACATTATTCATAGCTACATATGCGTATGTATTGTGTTTGGGAGTTCTTTCACACATTCAACATTTCTTTCAGGTGGTACCGTGTACAACTGCCTCATCCTTACTTTATGTTTTTCAAGGAATGGAAATTGTTGTTGTGCTGACCGTGTTCACATTGGCCAAAGTAACAGTGTCTGCCAGCACTCTGTCCCAAATCTCTCTCAGTTTTATGCCATTGTTGGCAATCACCATATCAATGATAGCAGTTTCTTGCCTCAGTAATGAGGCCAACAACAGGTCAGCTGGGCAGGTTTTCAGCTGCAAACTACAATCAGCTGTGTTTGGAATGACTATCATTTCATTTTATGGTCAATATTTGTATATTATTTTCCATAGATTTCAATGTGGCTGCAGCAGAAATGCAATTTCCCCCCCAATCGTTCTGTTTTGATTGTGTTTTTAACTGTTTTGAACACAGTGTGTTTTGCAGGTGTTGGACTCTGACTGAGGAAAGAGTTCATGGATTTTGGTAACTATGGTCATTGAATGCATTTTGTGTGAAACCAATGAAAAGTGTGTCACAGTTTGCTCCACATAGACGTCTGTTTCTCTGTGTGAAGAGTTTTGACCATGTTAGCAATTGAAAGAAACTGTAATAGGGTAGGATAGAGCTGCTGCCCCACTAAGCCACCTTGATTCTGGCCAAGAGGGAATGTAGGATACAATAAGGTCATATTTGAACTCCCCTTCCTTTTTTTGTGTGCACATGTTGCTCTGTGCTTCTTGTATGTCTTTTGTGTATGCAATGTGTATATGTGTTTAATGTCCTAGTTTGTAAAATTAAAAAAAATGTTGATAAAAAAAGAAGACATTAAATAATTTTATGAAGTTTTAACATTATATTAAATCAAAAACATCAAGCTTAAATTCATCACAGGCATCGGTGGAATGGAGCTGTCCATATATGGTCAGTGGTAAAAACAAAACAAAACCTAATGTGAAGAAAACAACCTTGTTGGAATCTCATTTTGATTAAGACTAGTATTCAGTACATAACTCTAAAAATGTGACTGTAAAATGATGATTCATACGTCCTTTATTCTGAAACCCTGGTCCGCACTTCCTTCTGAATTTCCATGTGTAGTGATGTCACAGGCTATGCAGGAGGGATGTGCTCAAGCACATCATCAAGGGGATACCACAGAACACCCTCACAAATAGGCCAAAATAACCTGTTTGGTTGAATATGATGCATGCATTTAACATGAGTTTTATCCAAAACAAAATCTTTATCATATGTGAGCACACACCACTGCCCTCACACCTCTGGGCCCTCCCAATGGTTTGGTGCCTGCCTCTGTGACACAGCAGCTGGTGCCTTTATGACAAAGTTGAGATGCTGTGTGTTCCAACACTCACAATGTAACTGCCTCTGGGTTGAGCACATACAGCTGACATCACAATATATTACTTCTCCTGGAGGAAAAGTTACAACCCGTTTGATGCTATCCTCTCAAGTGCCTGATCAGCAGTTTTACCGTCGACAAAGAACAACTTGATTGATGTGTTCGTCTCTAAAGGGCCTTGAATAGTTCAGGTGCATCTTGGATGTCCCCACCACAGCTTCTGGGCATGTCAGCAGTTCAAGTTCAAGACTGCTCCAACACCATCTGGTGCTCCCTCACCATGGCTGGCCTAAAAAATATTCCAAGTTCCTGCTTTGATGCCACTTCTGCTTATCCAGGGTACAAGGCTCATCACTAGAAAAGTGTTTCGCAGAAACCTCACGGTATGTTTCCGGCACATAATCCATTACAGGGTTCAGATGCTCTCTGCTGGGCTTTTGTGCTTTGATGGGGATATTGTGCTGAAGCAGGTTGGTTCTCCGCAACCATCAACATACACAACCCCCGTACTGTATGTAGAGTTGCCTGATGGTGAGATGATCAAGTAAAGCATTCAGCAGTGGCCATGCTCTCCCTCAGCTCACAGTAGTAGGCAGAGTCTACTTAATATGGAAGAAATGCCTCTTAAATGTGCTCCGGACTGTGTGGAACTGCTCAACAGATCATTTTACTGTTGTCCTGCCCTGATCATACATTTTTGCCTTCTCTTCTGTGCCCCAGAGTATAAGGACAGATTTTTTGCACAAACTCCCCATACATACATTCCTTGCTGGCAGTATCACAGGACACTACTTTAGTAAGTCTCTCAAGATCTGAGCTGTCAATCAGCTTCAGCTGAGCTTCTCTGCCAGAAAGCCTAGATTCTCCTGCAGCTTTCACATGCATGTCTCTCAGTCAGACAGGGAGGGGTGCACAAACCTACAGGGATGAAGACAGCAAGATGAAGGGTACGACATCATCACATTGTTCTCTGAACTTTTTTGTGGATTTTCACTTCTTACCTACGTTGGAGGAGTTATTATAAGTGCTGTTTGTTTGTATGTATGTGTGTCTGTAAGCAGGATAACTCAAAAACATCTGTACGGATCCCAATGAAATTTGAAGGAAAGGTGGGCCCTGGGGAGGGGAACAGATCTGTATAATCATCTGTATAATCATATTAATACAAACACAATCATATGTGGGATAAGAGTCCAGTATGACGACATCCACATTGATAAATACAGTAATAGTCATATAACCACTAGGCCCATCCATCCATTCATCATCCATCCATCCATCCATCCATCCATCCATGCATTTTCCTTGACTTATCTGGAGTCGGTTTACAGTGGCAGACATTCCCAGGCAAGATGAGATGTGCTAGCAAGCTGATCACCACACACAACATTGGTCTTGCTTGTTTGGCCTATGTGAAAAGAATATTTCTTTGGTTTCTGTCAAGGAATCAATGAAAATTTTGCATGATATAGGTAATGTGTTATACACCTACTACCTTAAAATCATCAACTACATTTTGGATGTTGTTTTTTTTTAATCTGAGATTTTTGAAGGACTGGCTTTTGCTTTCTCCACAGCAATAACTGGGTGCGTCAACCAAACAGCCGTTCTTACACATGCTGGTTAAAAAGTCAGCACAAGAGCGATGATCTATTGAAGAGGCACAATGCAGTATCTCACAGTTGATCTCAGATGATCCTGGATTCAGCTGATAAAAGAGTGGACTATGTGAGTTACAAGAAATCAAGGTGTTTAACTCAGTCTAAAAATGATATTGATGACCTATAGTAACTAAACAATAGGGAAAATATCAATCTACCTGCTGTCTCAGGAACACATTTAGATCCTTCAGTAACAGGCGTCAGGGTAGCCATACAAGGCTATTACATAGCCCCTCACATAACTTTAGCAGTCAGAGGGTGCTATCACACTTTTAGGCAATTAGAAATTTACGAAAACGGTTCTTGGCACAACAGAAGATTCATAGTTGTTGGAAGATGAGAGGAAAATGGTTAGTATGGCTTCTTGGTTGACATGACATCACACCTAAATGACCTCAACTTAATATTACACGGCAAGAACAACTGCGTGTGCCGTCCAGTCCTCCCAGAGGATGGTTCTCCGAGAGGACTGTAGACATTTTCCAGCAATGAAACAAATTCAATGTTGGGTTTATACAAAAACGAATTTGAAACTTCTGTGATTTTGACTTCAGCCTTGGAGAGCAGCTTCTTCTTTTCATTCAGAATTCCTTTCTGGTCACAAATGTCACCACGTTTTCACAGTGAGCAAATGTGACTTTGAGAGACCAGTGAGGATTTTGGAAGGACAGACGATAGTTGTGAATGTACATGTGACCCTTGTTATAAATGGCAAAGGAACTGATGAGAAATAAAGTTACAAAGCTAAACAGAAACAAGAAAAAAGCGTAGTATCAAAATAAAATTCAGGAGAGGAAGAATGATGACAATAAACTTTGGAAAACCTTGAATGTAGAAATGGGTTGAGCCAAAAGTGATGCACCCTCTTTCTTTGAGGTTAATGGAATTTATGTTTTTTAACAAAAGCAAATTACATTGCAAACCATTTCAGTAATCATTCTGCAAATAAAATGTACAAGTTAAGAGAGGAGATGGTCTCCTGCAGTGGGGGTAGCACGTCATCTCCAATAACAAATTTTATCTTTAAAATCAAACTGTGTTTTTGAGTTTCAGCCAATAGAAATTCATAAGTTGAAAAGTCATGCTGAGCTAAATAATGATAAACCAGCTGGCATGGACCATTTCGATGGATGGTTTCTTAAAGTTGTTTTGAACATAGCATCATCTCCAATATGTCATGTCTTCAATTTAAATCTGTTGCAGAACGTATGATTTGGTCATCTGCCAATGTTGTGCTTAAAAACAAACAAACAAGAGTTTCTCTGCTGCCAAGACCAGACCCATCAGAATTCTTCCACTGATGGGTAAATGAATGGAAAAGTTGTTCTTGAGCAGACAATACACTGTTTTCACTTAATGAATTAAATTATGATGTATGTACAACACTGAAAGAGATGAATGACAGATTGTCATCTCATACTGACAATAACATGATGGTTGGAACTGTATTTTTTTTTTTACTTCAGCTCAGCATTTGATTTTGCAGACCATAAGTTATAACTGCATTTTGGATTAGAGACACAGCAATCAGCTGAATGAATAGTTATTTATCAAGTAGAATGCAGTCTGTGTTTTTAACGGCAGAGAGAGGGAGTGGAGGACAGGTTGGGTTTTTCAGGATTATCTGTTACAGCAAACTTTAAAATGATCTGTACTCACAGATAAATGATGAGCGAACAACATAGTCATACCAGGACTGCCTTCTGTCACTTATGTAATATTTCAAAAATCAGCCACATTCTGTCAAAAAAAGATGCAGAAAAAAGATTGTTTACTGTAATTCCCTATTATCAGCTGTCCCAACAAGTCTCTAAAGACTCTCCAGCTGATCCAGAATGCTGCTGCACGTGTCCTGACCAGAACTGGTATCAGAGATCATATCTCTCCTGTATTAGCCTCTCTGCATTGGCTCCCTGTAAAATCCAGAATAGAATTTAAAATCCTTCTCCTCACGTACAAAGCATTTAATGGTCAGGCACCAACATACCTTTAGGAGCTCGTAGTACCCTACTACCCATCTAGAACATTACGCTCCCTGGATGCTGGGTTACTTGTGATCCCTAGAGTCTCCAAAAGTAGAATAGAGCCAGAGCCTTCAGTCACCAGGCTCCTCTCCTGTGGAACCAGCTTCCAGTCTGGGTCCAGGAGGAAGACACCCTCTCTACATTTAAGAGGAGGCTTAAAACTTTCCTTTTTGATAAAGCTTAGAATAAAGGCTGGCTTAGGCTAGTCTTTAGCTATGCTGCTATAGGCTTATGCTGCGTTCACGATTTTTGCATCTCTCTAATTGCTTTAATTTATTTGTTTTACTCGTGCAAATGTCACCACGGGATCATTTGAGTTTACTCGCATCACTCATACGAGAAATGCAACCGATACCAACAACACCACTATTTACTCCCATCATCAACCATGTAGTTGAAGTTGACCCACTTGCTGTCTTGTGTTTGTTGTGGAAGCTAGAGGTACATTGGAAAACCAAACATCGCCATGTCTGGGTTCACAAAATTATCTGGAGGCACACACAGAGCTCTGGGTTTCCACATACAACTACGATAAGATTGTCTTCCTCTTCCACATTAAAGTCCTACTGACATCCTGATGTGTGACGTCTGGAGAATCTCAACACTGATAGGCTTTCGGCCGAGTTGAACTTTTTCAACTAGTGCAAATTAACATGAATAACTTGTCAACTGGCACAAATTGCATCTACTCGTGGTTTTCCATTGACTGTTTTTCGTCGCCACTGTCACCAAGTGTTTGCTCTTTGGGGATTGTTGGGTCTCTGTAGAATAAAGAGTCGGTCTAGACCTGCTCTTCTTGGAAAGTGTCTTGATAGCTTTTGTTGTGATTTAGTGCTACACAAATAGAATTGACTTGACATGACTACCAGGCAGGCTAGCAGGGCTTACATAGTTAAATGAAAGTATGAGGCGTCTACAGATCCAGTCTTACACCTCCCAGTTTACTCGTCGACTATCAGGGCTGCCCCATTAATTTTCAAATATATTTGATTTTTTAGAGATCTTTCAGAGAAAGATCATTACAAGCAATGAGAGAGACAGACACTCACCTCTAGTTATCGATGAAGCCCGTATTGACTGTGTCCTACCAACCATTTCCTCATCCACACTTGTTTCTTCTTTTTTTTTTGTAATCTCACTGCAAAGCAGGCCCATGGCTGCGGCAACTTCTTTAGTCACACAGCTGCTCCTCCAGAGATCACGAGAGGAGGCGCATTCACTGCTTCTTCCAGCTTGAGAATCCCGTTATTTTTTAAATCTTTTATTGTATGTGTGTTTTAGATTCGAGAGAAGATCATCTGTGGAAATTCTCGTTATGTGTAAGATGAAACCTGATTTAATAAAAGGTTAGGATTTTAACACTTGTGTGGTATGAGCCAGCTTTAATAGCAGCTAATGAGGAACAGAATAAATGAATAAATAACAAAAATATAATAATCCCTCCAGTGAGTTCCATCCCAGATGGACGACCTAGGAAAACCTCCAAACGGAGGCCTCCTAACCAGATGCTCAGTCCACCTCAACGGGTGTGTTTGACACGAAGGAGCAGTGGCTCTACTCAGCTCCCTCCGCAGGTCAGAGCTCCTCACCCTATAGCTGAGGGGGAGTCCAGCTACTGTGAGGAGGAATCTCATTTCAGACGCTTTCAGCTCTCATTCTTTCAGTCACTATACCCTCATGACCTCATGAGTTTGCCTTCTTACTCAGCTCCCTTCAACCATGATGGTCCAAAACAGCTTCCCCATTACAGCCGAATCCGTAGTGGACATAAACATTTAACATTCAAATTAACTTTTTATCAGACATTTTAACATCTTGAATGAACATTTTATCAGAAATATTTAAAAAAAATATAAAACTCAATGGTCTCTGTCTGTGGTTTGTTTTTTCATTTAAACATTAAGGCATGGTTGGAGGATGGTATAAAATGATTGATGACTTGGCCCATCACATTATTAATGCTGTAATTACTTCTATTTGCAGCAGAATTGTTTAATGGCCTTGTGCACTGTATCTATGTATGTATGCTAGGAGAGGCCTTCAGCTGTAACAGATTGTAATGAAAATTAAGTAAAATCAAAGAAATGCATCTCTATTCCACTTGACTGACTGCAGTGGTGTTTATTTTAGTAGCAACAACCTTATGAGCATAAAAATGATACTGGAGACCCGTCACTGGCAGAAACACAGTTCTGTATGGTTGTAGGTCACCAGGAGCCTCGTTGACTAATGTAGGCCATATTTTACTCTGGGTTGGTCTTGTAGTAGTTCTCTGGTACTGCTGTGCCATCTGTTTTATGATGGTTGTTAGATTGTCAGGCAAGATTTATATGTTTTTTCCTCTGAATTGGAGACTGTTTTTTTATCACTGGCTTTGTGCAGGATGTCCTCCAGATTGTCTTAGCAATATACCAAAGCAAACTATCCTGTATGGGTTGTGTGTGGGTTCACTGTCTGCAGGAGCAAACCCACACTAATCCCATATGGGCTGTAGGCTTGTAGGCTTCTGTAGGTTTGCCCACAGAAAGCCTACATGGGCCAACCTGTGGGTTAGCTGGGTGCCTGCAGCTGTTTTGTCATTTGCGGTGCCCGTGAGAGACAATTACAGGTTGACTTGTGTTGCTTCAGTATTAGAAATACTCAGGGGCACTGAAATGAATTCTGCAACACTGACAGTAAAATGCAAACAGAAAATAATACAGTTATGAAGTAATTACATGGTGTCATTGTTTCAACAGAAGAACTGTGATTGCCAACAAGTTTGATGAACTGGGCTGAGTAAATTAAATAATAAATAAATAAAATAAATAAATATATATAAATTATCAATAAATTGAAAATTAACATATTAACATTACGTAAGCTCTCTGAAAACGTGTCCAGTTATGCACAGCATGAACACATAAGACATACAGAAGGCCCTGTCCGTCTCCGTCTTTAATGCCTTTAGTGATGATGACAGTTTTTAGGATATTCATACAGTGCAAAAGGTGAGCGACATCTTCAAGTGTTCATTCGAGAACCAGACCAGAAATGTCTTGTGCACCCTGGTTATGGTTCTAATTTTTACGATGAATGTTATTTTTAGGTCAAAACTTCGACCCATTTAGATTCAATTCAATTTGGAGAAGTGGAAAATTGTGTATTTAAGTTGTCTGATCTCTTTAAGTAATGTGAAATGCTTGAGATCTGTGATTTTTTTTCCTTTTTCATCTCTGAAATTAGTATTGATTGAAAAACAATAATATGTTTATTTAAGAGATAGTTTGATGATAATGCATTATTTATATACCAAACCTTCTTTGTCTCTTCCCTGAACAGAGTCCCCTTGTTATTCATCTGCTCTAATTGAATTCTGCTGCCTCCTCCCCTGTCCATTACAGAAAAGAACAAAGAGAGAGGGAGAGGAAGCACTGTGTCAAGTTGCTGCTAATGAACCATTAGCTTAAATAATTCCCAGTTAATACTTTATTAATCAAGCTCAGACAATCCAGAGCTGTGTTTAAGGGGAGGGTTACACAAGGCCTTTCCAAATTGAGCAGCAAAGAGTGCAGGAAGCGAGCCAGATTTCTTTTTCTGCCTTCCATGGTTAATCAATACAATGCATTACATTTCATCGTTTATTGATTTAATGTAGGCCAACATTAGCACAGACTGCATTAAGCCAAGACTAGTGAGCCTGAGCCTTGTTTGCTGTGTGCTAATGAGACATGCAGGATTGTTTTCATCACGACTCCATTTTAAAATCTGTTTCTAAACTCCAGAGCTTACCTGATTATCCGTTATTGGCTGTGGATAATAAAAGATCCATTGTCTTCTCAGCTGACTAGAGCCCAAACATGAGATTCCCAGCCATCACTACATCACAGACACAACTACCAAAGCTGCACGACTCAGTGAAAACGCACATCTGCTGCCTTTTGCAAAGCTTTTCAAACTTCTTTTCCTCTTATTTAAGCAGCGACAGCAAACTAAACTAGTGCATAAGTCATCAGCTTCATCACTGACATTTGGACAAGCATTGTTGGCCCAATGTCGCGTCAGTGTAGATCAGCCACTGTGTGTCTATTTTGACCTATTGCAGACACCGTACTGAGTAGACTTACATTGCATCCTTAGTTGCAAACATCCCACAGCCCGTTTAACTGTGCAGTGGATTGATGAGGATTTTATTGCTGAGTCATGAAAAACATCTGATGAAAATAAAACTTGTGAATGTAAACTGTAATGTTACTATTACAAAGTACTCGGTATTGGCAAGTACTCAAATGTGAGTACTCGTACACGTACTCGTAGTCACATCCCCTGCTCCCTCTGTCCCTCCCAGCTAGGAGGGAGGTTTTTCCTCTTTCTTTCTCCCTTTCTGAGGAGTGGGATCAGGTTGGCAGGAGTTCACGACAAGCTGGAATCCATCTCCAGTCAAGTCTGCTACACATACCGGCCTCCAACTGCAACTCCAGCACTCTGCCAGATCGTAGATCCTGATTCAGTCAGTCTCGTCCAAGCCATTTATTTCTGGGAGAAATCCTTGATCATTGTGACTATTGTTATTCTCCGTCTGCCTGTAGTTTCCTGTCTGTTTCCTGTCGCCACACACTCCTGCTTGCCTGGATACACACTGGACCAACTCTGGACTCTTCCGTGACCACTGATAAGAACTTTTTGACCGTTGAACTCTGAACCTTTTGAACATAGAACTGTTTATTGGAAATTAAATTTCCATCTAATCAGCGTCGATGTCTGTGGTCTGCATTTTGGGTTCACTCTGTATTTACTCAGCATATCACTCAGTCAGACAAACAGTTGTATGGTTGCATCCCTATCAACTCATGTTTTCTGCACATGTCAGTATGAAAATCCAGTCCAAACTGGCAGAGGCTCTTTTGGCTGCAACTTCAGCAGAGCTCTCTAAACACTGTCTAAACACTCTCTATGCAGAGATTGTGAGATTCAGTGTGAAAAAAAGGTGTAAATATTTAAAAGTACACATGCGCTGCTCTCAAAGGCAGTTCAACCTAGATGTTAGAATCATCTGAATGAGCTGTTCGCTTTAAAAATTAATCTTCGTCTTCAGTCACCACGATCTGCTTGATTCTTTCTTCAAATAAGAAACTGTGATGAAATGTATGTTGTATGTGAAGCTTTTCACTAGCTTCTATATTCATTTGTAGGCCTTTATCACCAATCTGATCTGATCTGGTTTTATATACTGCAGTAATACCCTGAGAGAGGATATCTTACAATCAGAGATCGGTGATAATTACAGTATAAACATATTTCTACAACCCACTCGGCAGGTTTTACTGCTTCCTTATGTTGTTTGTTGAATTTATAACCAGCTGTTTGTCTGTTAGGGAGGACAGACCATGGAGATTAAAAAAAACACTAGAGCGGAAGATGGTAAACGTGGCCGCCATCTTACGTAGGAAAAGTGCTTGCCTGATCATAAACCAACATTGACAAAGCCTGTATTCGAACCTTAATTTGTTATTTATTTGAAGAATAACTCGATCTATGATTGAAAATCAGTATTAAACGGTAAAAATCGTTTATTTCTGCATATTTACATAATAATGTTTACTAATAAATAGGCGATATGGCACTGATATGTATTATGGATTGGCAGAAACTTATCATTATTATTTGTTCATAAGAAGGGGGATTTATGGCAAGCTATTCCCTTGTTTATTCAGAATTATAGATATCTTTTATATATCTCAGTGTAGTCTTGTAACTTTAGATGTGAGTGGGAGTAAAACTTGACTCTTAAAAGTCTTGTAGTATAAGGTAGGCATAAGACTGGTCTCAAATTTTCTTGTCAGTGGTAAAGGATACAGTCTCCATCCATGCCTGGGTCAAATTAAATCTGCAGTAGTGATGGTATCAGGCTTCATGGCCTGTCCTTAAGCCTACATTCTGTTCAGTGCGGTTCCTCTGCCCTGTTAGTCTGTGATCACTCGAAATGAAGGTGCATGTAAAACAGCATGGATGACACAAACACCGAGCGAACAATGTGCTCTACTCCATATTCCCCTTCCCTCTAACGTTCCACGTTTATTCTATGTTCCATTAACCACCAGCTCTGAGGACCAGAAATATTCTGGGTTAGGCTCCAAACATTCAGGGCTGAAGCAGCGACAGTCCACAGGACCTGCAGGATGGACCCAAAGCTTCAGCACGGCAATCACAGCTGCTGTTTGGATAGTTAATCTAGCAAATTATAATCTCAGGCTTGTTTACAACCTGTCTGATCAACAGACTGTTTTTCTTCACCTGTCAGACTTGAATCAATGTTTCTGTGTTCCCAGATCTCAGGAGAGACTTGAGGACAATGTGAGTACAAATGTATCATAACTAATAGAAGCCAACTTTCATCATTCACTTATTATACATGGTTTTATTAAGATTAAGTCAAGTCAAGTCAAGTCAAGTTTATTGATATAGCACATTTTAAACAAACATGACGGGATGATCAAAGTGCTGTACAGAAAAGACTGAAACAGATAAAACAAACTCCAGGAATTAAAACTAATCAAATAATCAAATAAGTTAAAATCAAATTAAAGTAAAAGGATAAAAGGGGATAAAATAAGCAATACAATAAACATTAAAAATGAGCAGATTAAAAAAAAAGGTTAATTTCAAGGCTCAATTTGAATTAAAAGCCAGGGAAAAAAGGTGCATTTTTAACAAGGATTTAAAAACTTCCAGACTCTTTGCAGTTTTAATTTGGATGGGCAGACCATTCCAGAGATTTGGAGCTGCCACAGCAAAGATTTTACTCTGAGATGTGTGAAAACACGATGCCACATTTTTGTGACATCTGTTAAAGTGTGCACACAAACAAAAACCTTCATCTTAATCTTTGATTAAGTCCTTTACAAATTTAGAGGAGTTGCTAATTTTAAGACTCTTGATGGTTAATTCTGACACATGTTCACAGGCAGGATAACTTATCCCATCAGTTTATTTAGATATCAACGTCAGTCTTTCCCACAGTGACATATTGTGACTTTTATTTTGCTTGTTTTCCTTTTTTTATAAGCTGTAAGAGGAGGCCATAGATTCCAGCTGTGCTAAATTACCAGTAGGTCACTTTAGAACACACAACATCATAATAGCACACTTAAACCTGCACATACAGTATAGTGTTAGACACCTACACAAACAGGCACACTCCCTATTAAAATACTAACCTGCCTCTATAATTAAAGAGTGGTTGCACCATTGTCTGGAGGTGCAGTGGGACCGTAGGATGTGTTAAAGCGGGATTGGAAGTGACAGTAACATTTTCTGCAGCATGTTCAAACACACTGTGGCCCTTTAAAAATGCATCTTGTTTTGCACCAACAGTGTGGCTTTACAAAGCTCCTCATCAGGCCTTTTAATGGAGCCCATGGGACATTACATAGACATACAGCAGGGCAGCCGGCGCACACTTACAGCACGAGAAAACACAATGCATGCACTGTCATATGCACTGGGGCATGTGCAATGTGGTGGAATAATTATGTTCTACACTTACAAATGTAGGTGTTACCATACTGAGGGAGTCTCATGCAGGCTCTCGGAAATGTTTTTGTTTATTGCATTTATTACTGAAGCACATATTACTTATGACAGAAAATAGAGCTGAGCCTGTTGCCTTGGTGAGAAGAGCATCCGGGAAATATATCAATATTCTCTCAATCACCTGTTATTTGCTGAACATACATTATTATTTTATTTTAGTTTATATGGACTGACTGCAGTTTTTACTGTTTGCAGCATAGGACCCACCACAAACATGGACAAGTCTAGTGGCAGCAGAAAAAAGAAGCCCCATTTCCACTGCATAGTACCGGCTGCACTCCACTCTACTCACCTTTTTTGCATTTCCATTAGGTAAAAAGTACCTGGTTCTACTTTTTTAGTACCACCTAGTGAGTCGAGCAGGTACCCTAAGGTCAGGTGAAACTTTACAGACCACTGATTGGAGCACACAGAATATCCTGCACAGCACAAATCAATGACCGGCTCACTCAAAACAGCGAAGCTACTTCAGCAACCGTAACTTATTTTTATTGCAGCCACTACACTGAGGAGGTGCAGACGTTCCTGTCTTAAACAGCTGATGAGAGGATCACCAGAGGTGTGGGTCGTGTTGAAGACTCCATCTACCCTGAGGAGGTACCATCTCCTAATGGAAAACAACCTTAAGAAAAGGACACAAGCCGAGTCGAGTCGAGTACTACACAGTGGAAATGAGGCTTCACAAACAAAAGTACAATATATTCGACAAATATATGATAATCTAATGATAGAATAATGGTAAAATTAAACACATAATTCCAGCTAAAACACAGATACAGAAAAAGACAAAAGGCAAACAAATCATGTGCACGAGTAAAATACTACTTATTCTGTCTTATTATAAATTACAATAATGTTAACAAAGACACTTATTATACCTGATACATACAGTATGTTTAATTCATATTCCATGTCAGTTAGATGTGTTCTAATAGCCTAATTTTCCCTGTAATAATTTTTTTGTCCAGAGCATATCTAGGCAAAGTATACATAACTGTACACACATGGTAACCATGATGAGTAGTTGTGCCTTTTGATATTTTGAATTTTATGCAAATTTAATTTCTTGTTGTTTCCACAGAAACGTGATATTTAAGGTGAGTGTGAAGGGGGCTCATTTGTCCACAGCATATCTGGCAAACGATACATTCAGGCCCCACCAAACTGCACACACATATGAACCATATTATGTAGTTCTGATTTTGATAAAGCTAATTTGATTTTGTGTGGTTTCCATGGAAATATAGCTTGTTTGGGCATTTCTGAAACTATTAATTCTTGCTTTAACAACCTCGACACATAAATGAACCTTTATATGTAGTTGTCATATTTATTTTCATATTTGTTTTATACAAATATTCTCTCTCTTGTTGAGTTTTCGTGGAAATATGATTTTAAGGAGACTCTGAAGCTCATCTTCTCCATAGTATAAATGTATAACAATATACACTGTAGTCTCACCAAAAGAATGGAGGACGTGTCATATACTGATGAAAATATTGTAGAATGTTTTGTGGGGGTCTGAAGGATATGTCATCTTCAGATGACTCTTGTTGTTTTAATTCCAACCCCAGTGGGGTCATATGGAACAAATAAAAATAAATAGAAAGACACAAAGCAGAATTTAATAAGGACAAGGACAGGGCTTTAGTGCTTCAGGTAGTCTCTGTAGGATCATATCTGGATACAAAATCACAATTAAATGGCTTTGGTGCCTGCAGCCAACAGGAAATAATTAAAACCAAAGAGGTGGTGTGTTCTATGAACGATAGAGCTGATTGGTGGTAGGCGGTGCTTTTAAACATTCTGATCTGTCATCTCCAACATAATTTGTTCTGGAAGCAGGTTAGCTGTGCAGCAGAAGTTAATGTGGATCTGCACCTCAGTAAGAAGTGAAACCCGAAGCTACCTCGCTATCCAAACATTCCTCTTCATAACACAGGCCTCCAATCTACTAACAAGTACTGTGTGTGTAGCGCAGCCTGATATATCATTGCTCTGTGCCATAGAACTCCATTGTTGGCCCACATCATTGAGCCACACTGTTGCAATGTGAGAAATATTCCTTCATTAATATGAACAAACAGACTGTTTAGTTTCAGACTACCTAAAGCACCAAATATGGATTAATCTGCCGCTAAAAATAGTCCCCAGCAAATGCACACAAATGTCCTCCTTTGGAGAACAGTATGTAAAAAGAACTATACTGCCCAGGTATTACATATTTCAATTAGAACTTTATATTTGTGTTGGGGCTTAGAGTCACAGACAGGGTGTTGTCAGAGATTACCGTGAGACCCACAAACATATTGCTGTTCTTCTCTTTTCAGATTCAGTACAAGCTTTCTCTTTAGCTTCCTTATATGACCGCTGCTCCATCCTCCAGCCTGTGACCCATAATCTGCCATCATTGAGGATGTTCTAATCACTTAAATGCCTCTCTGAGGAGATGAGGAGGGAGAAGAAACAGGACTTCCAGTGATGACTGGAGGGAGGAAACACTGGGGTATCCATGTGGAAAATCTTCAGCAGGAATCTGGAAAAGCCTTCAGAGAGTTTGAACTCATTGAGTGTTCACAGCAGCTGATCTGCTGGGAGTGGAAAATAACATAACTGCAATATTAATATGATTGTATTACTGCACTAATGTAGTGGGCAGATACCTGTGGGGACAGCAATGCCAGCACTAACTGTAGCTGCAGCATTAATAGTGTTTATCATAAAAGTCATTAGAAATGCTGCATAACTGCTGGATCACTTTTGGATGTTATTCTTTTGTCAGTCAAACCTTCTTCTATTTATCTTTTCACCTTTCTTCCCATCTTCACTTATTTACGGAAATAAAATCTTATTTTTCCTACGAAGCCACTGATTAAATATGAGACATACCTTATAATACCAGCCTCAGTCTGACAGATTTACTATACCTGCATCTTTACACCATAGATTTTATTTAGAGCTTTTATAGCTGTTTTAATGCTGCAGTCTGTCTGCTGCTTCTGTAATAAACTGATTTTATTCATCTGTTTGTGTTATTTCATTTCAGTCCACAATGCTGGCAATAGATCTATAATTGGTACAAACACACAGCAAACAGAACAAACTAAATTATTCAAGGGACATCCTCAACATACTATGAATTAATAAAACCCTCATTCAGACAAGAAACCAACCAATAAAAGAAGATGATAATAACTACAAGGAAATGCATGTTCAGTTTTATCCAAACATGTTTTTAACCTCATACTGAGTTATAAGGAAATGATTATGTTATCACTGCAGGGATATATTTGAATCTCCTCCTCTGTACAATGTAGGTGAATACACTGTAAAAATCTAACTAATACATTCATCAGTGTTACACCATGCAGTAACTCAGAGGTTTATCTGAGAGTTGATCTGACACAGCAGGAAGACATCGTCCTCGTCTTTACAGTCACACACAAACATGTCTGATGGAGCTAGAAGTTGATATATTATCTATTTACGATGTTACCCCCCAATAGAAACAGGGTTGCCTTCAGACAACCCAACAGACACCACAATAAATAAATAGGCTGAGCCATGTTACATCACCAAGCAACAGCAGCTTGTTTTATTATTGTTATTAGACTTTATTTTCATTACACATAATACAGGTACTAAGGCAATGAAATGCAGTTTGGCATCTAACCAGAAGTGCAGAACCAGTAAAGTGCAAAAATACATATGTAGAATAAATACTCAGAATGTGCTATGGATGAGATATGTACAGTGTAAACAGTAGAGTGATATGCTACAGGTACATGTTCAGTGATTATAAAGATTATAAATAGGCTATGGGTTGGATCTATTACACAGTATAGAAACAGAACAGAAACAGAAACAGTAACAGGCTATGGTTGGGAATATACAGTATGGTTATAATATGTACAACAGTATATGTGTATAATGCATTGTAAAATGTACAACAGTTGGGGTTTTTTTTCCATGAGAGTTGATGGGGTGCAGGTAGAAGGGTCAGATGGTATAGCGGTGTGTGTGAGGGGGTGAGGGTTGTGTGAGTGTGTGTTTGAGGAGTGTGTGTGTGTGTGTGTGTGTGTGTGTGTGTGTTTGAGGGGTGTGAATGTGTGTGTGTGTGTGTGTGTGTGTGTGTGTGAGAGAGAGAGAGAGAGAGAGGGAGAGGTTGTTGTTACCGGGGGGCAGAGTTCAGCAGGGAAACAGCCCTGGGGAAGAAACTGTTCTTGAACCCTTAGTCCAGAGGCTCCTGAAGCGCCTTCCAGAGGGCAGGAGGGTAAACAGTTTGTTGGCAGGCTGGAAGTGTCCTTGATGATGCTGCATGCTCTCCACAGACATCATTTCTTCTGGACGTCCACAGTGGTTGGGAGTATGGCACCGGTGATGTGTTGGGTGGTTTTCAACATCCGGTGCAGTGGCTTCCTGTCGGACACTGAGCCGTTCCCGTACCAGACTGTGATGGAGCTGCAGGATGAAGTTCACCAGGATCTGAGGAGAGAGGTGGTTCTTCTTTAGTCTGTCTCTCTCTAGAATAAATATTATTATTTCAGTCTATGTTATGCATTTTCTCTTTTAATCCTTGTTTGATCTTGGTCATTATCATCAAGTTGGTTTTATTTTCCACAGTGTTTATGTTCCTGATTTTTTTCATATTCGTGTAATTTCTTTGTTGTAAAGCACTGTGGGTCGCACCTGGGTTCAAATCCACCTGAGGACCTGGGGCTTTTCTATGTGGGGTTTACATGTTCTCTCTGTGTCCGTGTCGGTTCCCTCCGGGTTCTCCGGCTTCCTCCCACCACCAAAAACATGCAGTAGAGTTTGAATTGGTCTGAATGTGTGTGAGAATGGTTGCTTGTCTTTCTATGTGGCCCTGTGATGAACTGGTCACCACCGGCCCAAAGTCAGCTGGGATAGGCTCCAGCCCCCCTACAGGATAACAGAAAATAAAGAAAAAAGCTCTGTTAGCTGCATGAATAAAGATTATTATTATTATTTATTATTATTTTGTACTAAGACAACTATTACTGTATTTACTAAGACATAAAACTCTAATATCTGATCTCAGGTGGTCACAGGCATGAATATTAAGCTATAGCCTACCAGGCTATCCTACATTAGCAAGTATCAAGTTGGTTACACTCCTCTAATGGCATTATTAACAGCACTGCTTTCAGAATCCAGTAATATTAGATAGGACTGTACACAAATGTAGCCCATCACAGAGTCTTTACTGTGATGGCGGTTTCTCTGTTACCATTATACCATGATCATGATTTCAGTGCCACCTTACTGTCTTGTGCACTGTGCTGATCCTTTTGCTTGACAGGCTGCCTGCAGAATTGTTTGAGTCTGTGATTGGTTGCTTATTTTCATGCTCTAAACCAGGGGTCACCAACTGAATCAAATCCTGACCACAATAGGCTTCCATCTGGCCCATGAAGTCTTACAAGTCTTACTCTAACAATACATAGTCTTGTTTTTTTTAATGCAGCAGGACCTCGTGTTGTTTTAGTGTTCCCTGTCACTGCTTATGTGGAGCCCTACTTCTCTTACAACTTTTCAGAGTTGTTTTTTTTTTACAGCAACTGGCCCACTGGTGTGGCAATGATCATGGAAAGTTGTGTGGGTCATTTATGAGATATAAAGATATATGTTTTTCCATATTATAGAGAAGGAAATGTCACCGCCGACAACTTCTTCACTTCAGCCACCCTTGCTGAAGACCTCTTGGATGATGGGCTTACTTATGTAGGCAATATGAGGTCAAACAAGCCACATGTCCCACATGAAATGAAAGCTGACAACAGGAAAGGAGAATACAGCTCAATGTTAAGATTCCATCACCAACTTACTCTTGTTTCGTATGTACCACCTCGAGGACAACAGCATTAGTGGTGATCAGCAAAATCCAGATATCATTCTGCATTATAATAACACCAAGAGTGGTGTAGGCAACCTTGATCACTTGGCAACAATGAACACGTCTCGATGTAAGATCAACAGATGATCTTCAACATGTTAGATATCACAGGAGTTGCTGCCTTTATCATATGGCTTGGAAACTTTCCTGATTGGAAATCTTCAGAGGTTCACCTGCAGGTGTGGTGTCTTCCTCAGAGAGCTTGGGTATGAACTGGTCAAGCCACATGTAGAGAGAAGGTCACAAGTTCCGAATCTCCATTCAGTTATCAGGAAAGCAATGGCAGCTTCACCTTCAGGGAAGGTGTGGGGCCTTTCCCTCCTGCAGAGCAGCCTGGAGTTGCTGCAGTATTCCTGGCAAACGCAAACGTGCTTGTTTTGCCCACGTGGCACTGACAGGAAAGTCTCACATGGATGTGCAACCTGCAACAGGGCAGTGTGACCAGAACACAGCCACAAACAAGTTGTATGTGAAGATTGTGTTGAAACTTAAGTAAAAGTGCAACCAAGGATGAACTTCACCACTGTGTGTTGTTGGTAATTATTCCAGAATTAGGTATCTCATTTGGACAGTGTGTTTTCAGTGTGTTTCGGTTCTGCACAAAATATTTCAAATATTGCACATCTACAAACAAGATGTTTCTTCAGATTTTGTTTTAAATGTATTTTTTTTCCAGCATTATTGAAAAAACAAAAAGTTTTTTTGACAAAAGTGACTGACAAGGATTTTTTAAATAAATGTCATTTTGTTCATATCTAAATAACTTTTTTAAAACTCCATAATTAATTATATTAAAACATTTTAGAATCTCTGGCATTGATAAGGGAATCAGTGTAGGTATGATAAACACAAATAGAGCCTTTAAAAAAAGTATCCTGTATAAAATATAAATAAATTCATAAATGGTCACACAAGGGTTAAATACCTATGTGGGAAATGTAGTTTTAGCTGTCTTGACCCTGACCAAGACCTTGTTTTTATGAAGGATCACCTGACGGAGGTATGTGTAGTTTATTCTCTCTCTACAGATCCCGCTTTTAATATAATCTGTTGTTTTTAACCCCAGCTTTATTTCCCATGCGTATGTCTTATGAGAAGTAGATTTTCCCCTGCAGAGGTAATGTATGTGTGTAATTATCATCTTTGCTGGTGTATTTTCAATGTTTTTGGGCTAACCTGGGATTTTAAATCTGTTTTAATTCTTTTCTTTTTAGGGTAGTATGCTACTGTTTTGTGTTGCTTGTTTTTAGTTTCTATTTTTTTAGTTGCTATTGTTGTGTTGAATGAAAATGTGAACTAAAACTGATTTGTTCAGTCTGGTGAAATGTAAGAGGCCGTACTTGTAGGCATCTAAGCTATTCAGAGCAGCAGCGGAGGAGGGTTGACTTTTTGGACTTCTTGCAATTTTAGTTCAATACCCCCGGTCTAAATGGCAACGGGAATCACAATTTTATTTATATGGCACATTTCACATACAAGTAGACTCAATGTGCTTTCATTTAAATGACAGCAGATACATATATATATGAAGCAAAAAGAAAAAAGAAAAAGAAAAGACAAATCTTGAACAACATAAATATAAAAAAAGATCCACACACATACAAAGTTGTGATGGACCTCGGATCAATTTGTTCCACAGAAGAGGACAAGGTAACTAAACGCACCATTACCAGCCTTAGATTTAATTCTAGGTACAGTTAGACGACCTCCACCCAATGACCTGATGGGGCTGATGGAGTTGTTATTAGTCAGAGATGGTGCTCCCCAATAAGCTGAGCCATCTCCCTTTGCTTGTTCTGTTTAGGAGCTGCTTTTTCTGATGGTGATTATTAGTCAGTCTGGTTCTTTGTTGAAATATTATGTAATTTGTATTATTTATTATTGCATTATTATTTTTTCCCCAGAATCTTTCTATTTACAAATCTATCTTGAAGAACAGTTTCTTTCCCTGGACCATCAGAACCCTAAATTCCAACAGATAAACATGATATATGCCTGCAGTTTAAGTGTAATATATATCTTGTGCATTACCATCAGAAATAAATTTCTTATATTTTTATAGTATTTATTTGTATATATATTGGATTAGCTCTCATAATTTCGTTGTATGTACAATGTCGTACAATGACATTAAGACTTTCTATTCTATGACAGTTCAGTTATATTTTATCCACCACAGTGACCATTGTCAATCTCAGTTAACCCTGACCATGTACTTATTGAAGGTGATGAAGCTGGTGAGAAAATCCAGATTTGAAACAGTCCACCAGCAGAGGGTGATGTAGCAATGCTGAGAGCCGTTACAGTGGACAATGGAGAGAGTGACCTTTAAATTCCACAGTTATTTGACAACTGGTTGAAATCACCAAGGACCATTCTAGTCTTCATTCCCACTATGCAGTGAGTCATCCTCTAAACTCTTCAAACACCTGCTACAAGACCACTTGGAGATGCTTGAGTTGCATATATATATATATATATATATATATATATATATATATATATATATATATATATATATATACATATATATATATATACAGTACCAGTCAATAGTTTGGACATACCTTCCCATCCACTTGAATGGGAAACTGTGTCCAAATTTTTGACTGGTACTGTATATATATATATATATATATATATATATATATATACTGAAAAACTGTGGAAACACATAATTTTAAAAACCCTGTAATTTCTATTTACTGGCCCTGATTTACTGAAACAAACAAACACTGAATAGAATGAAGTTAAGAATCCACAACCAAAACATGTTAGACTAGAAAGCACTCGGAAAGCGCAGACCTCTGCCAAGGCTGCTCAGTTTCCCCATGTTGACATTTCACTCCAAAGCAAAAGTCCCAAGATGTAACCCTCTGAATGAAGTCATTAGACAGTTTGACAGGAAAAATTAAAACAAAATCTCTGCAATTTACTAAAATCTTTATTTATTGTGGCTGTTAGTTGTTCATATTGTCATCTCACTTAAATAAACTGCAATGCCACAACAGGTAATTGACACTTGTAACACTTTAAGAGTTGTTACAAAGCCACACACACAGGCAGGAGAAAAGGAAGAATATTAAAACGGTGTAATGTTACCTCTGATTAAGAAAGATGCGGCTTTGACCAAAACACACATGAACACACCTACATGATCATGCTGTGTGTACATGTGGCTGATTAATCCTATAATAATAATTAAAAAAAAAAACATTCCTGGATCTAGACGGTAATCTGGATCACCACCAAAATCTAATTGATTCTTCCTTGGGCCACTTCCGACATCTCCTGACAATTTAATCAAAATCCGTTGATTAGTTTTCTTTTATCCTGTTCAAAAACAAACCAACAAACCAACCAACGCTGGCAAAAACATTACCTCCTCCCTTGGCGGAGGTAATCATGTATAACCATCATTTAGTCATAACATAAAAATAACAGTCATTGGTGCATTTCAGAGTAAACAATGATGTTGGTGAGATTTTTTTCTGCATGATTGAAAAGACCTGGCCAAGGCGATAATTTTCCGGGTCTAATTAATGTCCTAGAGAAACAAATGATGATGTCATGATTCCCCAAAAAACTTACGTGAACGGGCAGTTGGGATGCTGATGATGATGATGGTCTGAACTCTGCAGACACGTGCAGCACAGATGTTCCAGATGTTATGGCTGATTGCAAAGTGGACGGACATCACATTTAGCGACAAGTGGTCGTTGGCGTTTGTACCATCGCCGTGGGGACCGCTATCCTGTCGTATAGATCCAGGAAGTGGATTATTTGGTGGTTGTGTCATGATGTGGGGAGGCATTGCTAATGGATGACGGTCAGAACTTGTCCACATCCACGGTACACTGACAGCTATCTGTTACCAAGATACGGTCCTAGGTCCACATGTCATTCCCAGGATACAGCAATCAGGCATCACCTTCATGCATGACAATGCCAGACCACATGTGGCTCATGTCAGTCAGGAGTAGCCTACCTGGACCAGAACAATGTCGCTGTCCTTCCTTGACCAGCATATTCACCAAATCTCAACCTAATAGAGCATTTGTGGGACGTTCAGGATCACCAGGTGAGAGAGAGAGATCCTGCTCCAGCAACACATGAACAACTTGTCACAGCTCTGCAGGAAGAATGACATGTCATCCTACAAGTCCAGAATAACATCTTATCCATTCAGGAGATGTAAAGTAGTGATAAATGCTGGAGGTAGACACGCACGGTAGTGACTATTGTTGTTCTCTGTCTCACCATCCACACTTTCTGATTTGTAAACACACACAAAGACAAAAACCACTAATCTGTACAAACATTATTTTTCTGTATGACTAAAGGGTGAATAAAGATGTGTGAACCATAATTTGCCTTTGATATTTAATACGAACAGGATGGCATGACATCAAAAACAATATGCATTTCTACTGTTGGTCAGTATATATATATATATATATATATGTTTTTTTTCATATCATTTTTGGTCATGTTTGTGAAAATGAATAAAGTTATATAAAGTCTGGAGCCATGAATTTGACTTAAAACTCAATTCAAGGATGGTTTTTACTATTCCTACCTAGTTTGCATGGCTGAATGAAACAATCTCAGTTGCAGATTGGTAAACCCTGGTAAACCCAAACCCAATGATAATGATTGTTAATTAGATAATTAGAGGGAGGGCCACTGTTTGCTGTGAAGAAGAGATCCTCAGTTTGCAGTTTACTACAGTACAGTATGACCTGAATATGTGCTCTGTTTCTCTATAATCAAGTATGTTTGCCTGCAAAGCCTCAGAGTGCACACGGATATTCATGGGAAGCAGGGATGTGTCTTCTCTCCTCTGTTAGGTGCTCACAAAGTAAGACACATCAGATGGGAAGAGTCACTGAATGTACAGGACTCATCCAGTCACAGAGAGGAAGCATGCCCTGCACAGCGAGGCTACAGTGGCACACCCATCACTGTGCAGCAAGGGGAGAATGTTTTTGTCTCACTGTAAAAACATTATGCTTAGAAACAATTAAAGGTTCAGAAGTAAAAAAATTGTAACTGGACAATCAGCCTGACACAGGACATACTGAGGTTAACCAAACCAACACACTGCACCAGTGATTGCATTATTTTTCTAAACCTGCTATAGAAGCCAGAAGCAACAGTGTTTTAGGGATGTTACTTACTGTGAGTGTATCCTTCTATCCATTAATCAAAGCTAACATGTCCCAGATCAGTCTCTGTACTGAACAGTGTACAAAGACATAGCTGATAAAACCTCAATATGTCATAAGCAAAGGAACAAACTAGACCCTTAAGTATTACAGTGTTGTGCATCAACACAGGAAAAGACTTTGTTGACTGATCAGGCTCTTGTTTTTGCTTGACAGTGAACTGAGTCAACTGAATGTCTCCGTTCAGGGGTAACAAACGTGAAAACGAGCTCCCCCAAGAGTTAATTATACTCTCTCCCTATGTTTCATGGCACACAGCATCCAGCATGGCTACTGTACTGCTGAAGCCAGTTCATACACTGCAAAAAAGAGGAGGTCAAATACAAGAAATAAACACAACATTTTAGAATAAAATGGCTGAATACTAATGAAATTATCTGTCGACCATGTTCCTTGTCAAGAAAACTTAAAATAAGTTGGACAGTCTCAAAATAAGTAGTCTAGTATTAAAAAAATAGTAAATAACTTCTGAACAAGATGATTAATCTAATTTTTCCACATTTTTCCAATTTCTAAATCTTGGCAAGGACATGCATATCTGAAGGAGCTTCATGAACAACCCAGTAAAGATTACAACAGAAAAATTCTCCCCACTAGGTAAAAAAACAAAACAAGTCTAAACCACACCAGCAAGAATTTTAATGGTCACAGAACTGAAACAACCGACAAGTCCTGGGCGATATCTGTGAGTGAAATATGATAATAAGGAATCATTAACAAACACCTGCAACATGTAATGAAGGGATGAGTAATCACTGAATGCAAAAATATTATTTCCTGGAGAAAAGTATGATTATATCCCTGTGATGCTTTACAAAGTAAGGTTGTTGCCCAATACTGATAATATCATAAGAAGGAAGAAAAGTTACAAAAAATGAATAATGTGATTTTTTTATTTGCATCTTCCACATAATCAAAATGCAGCGATACGTTTCCTTGCTTTCCCTCACTCAGAAAATGATAACAGTCATAAGATACAATTATTGGGACTGAAACTTCCCACATGCCACGACCACAGAGAGTGACTGGAGCAGATGTAGGAAGCCTTAACCAAAGGAGAGCGTAGCAGACAGGAGACGCTTCATGTTTTCCTGTGTGCCATCATAAAGGATTAGATAACACAACTGTCAGGAGGAAGACACTGAACCCCAGATTGTTCCTGATGGCTGTTCCATTGGTGTGTGTGTGTGTGTGTGTGTGTGTGTGTGTGTGTGTGTGTGAATGGTGAGTAAAAGGCACCTCTACCAACAGTGTCTGAATGAGTGAATGCTGGATTGTGTTGAAAAACGCTTTGAGTGATGGCTATAAGTACAGTCCATTTACCATGTGTGTATCAATGGCTGCAATCACCAGACAATCACCCGACCTAAGCTGCATACTATCAGCGATGTGCTTTATATTAGCACAAATGTTAGAACTGAGGATTGAGATGTGATGATTTCCAATGTGCTGATTCTGCTGCTGAGATCCTGCTCTCTTCTTCTCCCCTTCATACAACTCGGTCTGAGGAAACCTTGGTGGAACAGGACGAAAGTGACACTTCCCTCTGCCCAGTTCCAATAACCATCAGCAACACAAACCTTGCACCCATTTAAAGATTTATTCAAAATATCAGTCAGATTCAGTGGGTGCCACTCCCACTAATTACAAATTGGCTACTACAATTAGGAGGAAATGAAAAAACAACAACAACAAGTTAAAAGTTACTGTATTTACCAACATAAAAAGTAAGAAAAAATAATAGTGCAACAGTCAAAAACAGATGAACAACACAACATACAAGACCCAACAAAAGTGAACTGACACTAACACAACACAAACATGGACACTATGTGATCGATGTAGGAAACCAGCAACATAAAGTGGACTGACAAACTGGGAGACCACACCCAACCCTCTAAGATCCAATGGTCTGTGGAGTGACTGAATCCCAACACAACTATAAGTTGCTACATTTAAATTCACAATAGCAGTAACACACAAGTGACCACACCAAACATGGACTGCAACACAAGATTGTCACACTGTAGTCTAAAACCGCACGAAGCCCAGTGGTGACCCAACAAATATGGAGTGTAGTTAACACAAAATAAAGGTCACAAAGCACAAGTTACTGCACACAAAACTGACTACACAAGAAAGAAACCAATCTCAATTAGAGCCATCTCAAATCAGGACCTTCTTTCTGTGAGGCAGCAGCGCTACCTGCGACCTGCTACCTGCTTCGCCACCTTGCTGCCCATGCACAAATGAGAGAAACAAGAATAAAGTAGAGGCAGAGAGAGAGAGAGACACTCAAACCTCTACCTGCAGAGGTGGCTAACTAACTAACTGAGACAGTCAAAAGCACAATTCACCAAACAGCAACAAACAAGGAGATGGCCTCTACATTCACACAAAAGCTTCTACATGCATACAAATACTTATTCAGCTACCACACCTCATAGATGATCGATCCTGGATGAACCCCCGATTCCCGGTCTTGGGGAAACCCTGGCCAAACATGAACCAAGAGACTTCTCTCTGCCCGACAACGATAAACTATAGAGAACCTGCAGCCATTTAAAGATTTATTTAAAATACAATTCCAACAGAACACTTTTTCTACCCGAACCGAACCGAGCACGTCCATCATGGGTCAACCCAAGCATCACTAATGGACAGAACCCACAGTAAAGAATCCTGTAGGTAAGATTAGTATGATGCAAAATGCTGTCAGAGGTCCAACCGGTGCTTGTGATTCTTGGTGCCTCGTACATCTTTACAGACAAGAGACTCATTCTCCGTAGAAAAGTAGAGGGAACGTTGCACTGATGAATGTTCTGCAGTTGTAGTGAGTTAGTTGAATTGGCTCCAGCCAATCATATTGATCCAGTGTTTATGGTTTATGGTTATAGAGGTTCAGGAAAAAGAAAGATGAGGACAAAAAGAAATGCATCATGTTCTCCTACATCATATTCCATTATCTGGCCTGGAGTCCAACAACAACAGTTTGGGTTGTAACGGTGTGTTAAGAGTTTATGGGTCACGCTTAGATTACCACCACTGACAACTCGTTTAATGAGGAGGCCTCAAGGGAGTCTCATTAAAAAATGAAACATTAATTAGCTGCAGCCAGCATCCACTGTGAAGTCCCACAGGCTCACCATGTTTTACCATCCAAATGGAACCATTAGTCGAATTGTGTTGGGATGAATGGTTCCATAATGGGCAATCCTTTATACTCAGTGCAGCAAAGAGTGGGCCACCCTTAACCTTAGGTGGTCCATTATCGTTTTGACCTTAATGAGTGGACGGCTATTAAGATGATTATTAAATTAATCAGGAAGCCCACAATTATTATTTATTTGTGAGATATTAAAAATATATCAGTTATATAGATTTAGAAATAAACTCATCTGTCTCATCTACTTCCAGGATATATGTCTGACTTGAATAATGAATAATGAATAATAATAATGAATTATATCAGTGCAGTGCTGCACTGCCATTGGTTTGTGATAGATGACGAGAGCTGAGGAGCCAAATAAGTCTTGTTTAATCTACTCCTGTATCTCCATATGATACTACCTATCTTATGATGCATCCTTATTCTGTATTGAGTATTGTGTCCAGTACCATATACAAAATATTAGTACCTAAAAGTCAAACTCACTTGCCTATTTTGCTTTCGTTACCTATTTGTAGACAGATCACTGAAATCCTTACAGCAAATACAGGATAAGATTGAAACATCCATTTTTAGAAGGATTTGTTTAATCATTTAATCTTATTGGACAGAGGCTGGATACGGTTTGAAATATCAGAGACCTTTCTAGTCAGAGAAAACCACTATGCCTCATTCAATGAGCTTCGACTTTTACAATGTGCTGCAGAAAACTTTGACTTTATCTCTCAAAGGTGCAAGAGAGAATGTGCCTGGGAGAAAGAGTATATGCTATGGGAAATAATGACCAGGGCGGTGTAGTGGGTCGCAGTTTCCTCACAGCAAGAGGGTCCTGGGTTCAGATCCTCCTGAGGACCTGGGATGTTTCTGTGTGGAGTTGCATGTTCTCCTTGTGTCTGTGTGGGTTCCCCCTGGGTTCTCCAGCTTCCTCCCACAGCCAAAAACATGCAATATAAGTCGAAACAGCACAGAATAAGCGGTTACAGAAAATGAATGAATGGAAAGTAATGGCCAACATACAAAAACAATGTGTTCACAAACACAGGCACAATTAACACAATAAACAACAAAGCTATTATATTATTCAGAAATTATTAAAATACTGAGTTCAGCAAAAATGAGGTGAACCCAATAACGTAATAACCTCCTGTTACTGAAAAAAAATCTCACATTATGTGGTAGTTTATTACATCATCAAGGAGTCATTACATTATCAAGGAGTCTTTACATTATTATCTAGACATTACATTATTGGGTTCTACAGAGACAGGAGGAGAAAAGGGGAATGCATGTGAGGAAATGGGTCAGGGGTGGGGGAGGTAATCCCACACTGAAACATAAAATCAGCCTTGGACAGTATTCTGGTCAAAAGAACTTGGCTGTGAGATGATGTTTTACAGAGGTAGCCCTCTGACAGGTGCAGCCTCGTCGGGCTAAGTTCTGTCCAAACCATGGTCGGGGCAAACCAGTGGAAGAAAAGAACCCATGTAGAGCTGAGAAGAGGTGTTGTTAATACCTGTGGACAGAGTGCCTGTGTGTGAGATGGAGAGATGATATCTGTGTGGAGCAGCAGAGCAGCAGCAGGGGTCAAACGTCTGCTGGCCTATAACACAATAAATGGTGGTAGCTGCCCAATAATTGTTCCTCATGACTACAGACACTGAGTAGTACTGAAGCTCTTTAAAAGACATCATCCAAACTTGTTTCATCCACTCAGCTCAACCCTGTTGGGTTATTTTTTGTTTTTACAGTTATGAAAATATGCCATGTTTTAGCCCTCATGCTTACGTTAGCATAGGCAGCTGTATTGTAGTATTTGGATTGTATTTATTGTATCCTTTCAGTCATCAGTTGGTCACCATTCATTTACACACACTATAAACAAATCAATTAGCAGATTTGCCTGAATTACAATAAATCATGGAAACATGTAGATTGCATTTGCATTAGTGTTAATTCTGTCAGCTATTTTATAATTTAGTCTTAGTCCTGTGTCAAATGTCTTTGTTTTTATCGTATTTAGTCAACATTATCTTGTTTATTTTAAACTAGCTGTAGTCCATGGAAAGTGTTTCAATTTAAGTCTTTTATTTTTTTCTTATTTTTTAAATTTTTTTCCTTCTTTTAAATCTGTCTGCATTAATTTGACCAATTCTGGCATGGTTTATGCCAGAATTGGTAAAAAAAACATTTTTTAAATTATATGCAGTTTGATCTTTCAGCAGATAAGTGTTATTTCTGTGCGTGTGACCTACACCAACCCTCTTTGAAAAACTAGCCTCTTACTTTTTATTTGGAACGAATACCTATCTCTCTAGACAAAACAAGACAAACAAGGACAAAGGGACAGGTAGTACTCAAAAGACATGCACCGATGATAGTGGTTTATATTCCAAACACCTCCAGCCAGCCCAGAACCTAAAGAGTCCCAAGAACCAATCACAGAGCGGTGATGTTGGCCACAAACACTGGCTCAGCAGCCACTGGTGGACCAATTAACACTGAAGATCAAGTCTTAGTGGATGCCGGAGTGTTGGGCCAGGCTCAAGCAGCAAGACCCCTACCAGTGCAAAGGGTCCCCCCTCAAAGTCCAAAAGAGGCCAGATAGCCCAAACGCCTGATGTTAGTGGGCGTCAACAATGATCCAAGCAGTAGATTAGTCCACAGTGACCTGCGGGATGAGAAAGCTTAAAGACTACGGGGAAGAAGTCAAGTTAGGGTGTCTGCCTCCCGAACCGGAACTGGAAGATGGTTCCACAGGAGAGGAGCCTGGTGACTGAAGGCTCTGGCTCTTTTCTACTTTGGGAGACTCTAGGGATCACAAGTAACCCAGCATCCAGGGAGCGTAATGTTCTAGATGGGTAGTAGGGTACTACGAGCTCCTAAAGGTATGTTGGTGCCTGACCATTAAATGCTTTGTACGTGAGGAGAAGGATTTTAAATTCTATTCTGGATTTTACAGGGAGCCAATGCAGAGAGGCTAATACAGGAGAGATATGATCTCTGATACCAGTTCTGGTCAGGACACGTGCAGCAGCATTCTGGATCAGCTGGAGAGTCTTTAGAGACTTGTTGGGACAGCTGATAATAGGGAATTACAATAATCCAGCCTGGAAGAAACAAATGCATGGATTCATTTTTCTGCTTCTCTTTGAGATTCTCTTATTACTTATCATAGTCATTTCATCCATCCACCTAACACAAACACACACACACAATGATTGGAGTTACATCCGTTAGACGGACAGTAAACACAACTCCACTGCTAGTTGTAAAAAGATTTGCTATCATGTTGCAGCATGTTAGCTTGAGTTCATTTCAGAGTTCTAGAGTGTCTCAACAATCACTTCATACAGTCTCAAATAGAAGTTGAAAAGCCTGTTCACTTGTAGACAGCAGGGAATGTGGATGTCATGGTTCTGCCTTAAATATTTGGCTTTAATGGAATTAACATTTCCCTTATATGGTCAGCAGACACCCTTTGAAATGATCTGGAATACATCTGGTGAATTAAATTGGGTTTTTCTTTATGATGAGGTAACCTGCGTCTCTCATTTAAGCTGATGATGTCTTGAGTTTTTGAATGTAAAATTACAAGAAACAAGAGAATTTCTCAGTTTCTAATTAATGCACACAAATATGTATAAAAGTATAAATACTTTCAGGTTAAAAAAAATGATTCCTTGCTCTGTTCACAAGATTTGGTCATTGTCCCTGCTCTCTATTCATCTCTGAATCTATCTGTGGTGAATCTCTCTCAAACTCACACACACACACACACACACACACACACACACACACACACACACACACACACACACACACACACACACACACACACACACAACCTACAACAAAGTTTCCAGCCTGGCTTGTACATAATGTCGTTTTGTGTTAATGTTGTTTTTGTCTTGTTTATGTAGGTAAAGTTTTGACTATTGTCTTGTAAAAATAAATAAACAATATACTGGATCATAACTCTTGTATGGTTTGTATCCTATCGCTAGATTGTTGTGAATACACAACCTTATGTCGATAGTCACTGTAACTGAAGTCATCAAATGTAGAGTAGAGTAAAAAGTGCAATATTTGCATCTAAAACATTGTGGAGTTGAAGGATAAGGCAGCAGAAAATGGAAATACTCAAGTAACGTACCAAAAAGTACAACACATCAGTGAATGGTATTTACATTACATCACTGGTTACTAGGGGTGTAAGAAAATATCGACACACTTGAGTATTGTGATATTATGTTTGTGATACTGCATCAACTCTCAAAAAGTTCACAGTTCACCTCCACTGCATGGTTTTGGTGTTGGGAGGAAGCCGGAGAACCCGGAGGGAACCCACGCAGACATGAGTAGAACAGAAAAGCCAGGTCCTCAGGTAGATTTAAACCCAGGACCTTAGGGTCATCAAACATTTCTCACTTTCAAAAATGGTCCTTTAACTACAGCAGAACTGTGTTTCTTTAAAAAAGAAAAAACATCTTAATAACACAAAAAGAAACATAATATTCGTATGCATTTGCTTCAGCAACCCAGTCATTTCTAAGTCTCTTCATGTTCAATAAATAGGAAGTAGACAAAACATTTTTCAGGTAATGTTGTGCTTTTCAAATGACATTTTTATTATAAATTGACAAAACTCCTATGGACAACAAATGTTGACACGGACCTGCAAAGCATGTACTGTCAAATTATTTCATCTGTTGTCCTTAAATCAAGTACAGGACAACTGCTCTTTTGAGCATTTCAAGTCAACTTTAGTGTGCACAGTAATTATGGATAAAATAAAGGGAGTAGTTGTTATAGGTGTTATACTCTACATCAGATACAGCTGATGTATATAGAGAAGAGTGGATGGGTGGAATCACAAAACATTAGAAATCAAGATGCTACATTTCTTTTTTTTTAAAGGATGCACATGATCCAACCTGACCTTAAATCAAGTATTCCTAAACACACCAAAGCATAACCAACATTATTTGTTTGTTTAAATGTTAGAATATTTGTTGCTGTCTTGTTTTTCGTCGTTTGTTTTTCGCAATTATCACCACTCAGCGGGGGGGGGGCACGCTCTGGTGAGATCTACCAGCTATAAAAAATAAAGGATAAAAAAAAAAAAAAAAAAAAAAAAAAAAAACATATGCATATAAATTAAAACCCAGACACAGAGAGCTTTAAAATGCCTGGGAGCTAAAAATACATTAAAAAACAAAACCAAAAATAAGAAGTTAAAGAGAAAAGATGAAATCAATCTTCAAAGAGAAGACCTGCATGCAAAACAGCAGCTGCTCCTTTAATATGAACAGAGATGAAACCAGATGCTTTCAAGGGTAGGTTTACCTTTTACTATTGAATATTCTGTCAGGCTATGAGACCTGAGGAGGTCCAACGATCTCATAAGATAAAATCAATGTATCTTTCATCAGCCATGTGACATATACAGCTACAGCTACAGATATTACGAATCTGTCACACAATCAAAACATGAGGGGAGAACCCAGGTGCAAACCCCAAAGGCAGAGCTTATGCAGTTCAGTGATTTTAATAAACAAAATACAAAAAGGCTCACAAGAGGTGAGACAGGCAAGGGTTAAAACCAGAAGACCAGTCCATACAGGCAACAGATTCAAACAGAGGAGGAAACACAGTCCACAAAACAAGAAACAAGAAATGGACTCTGCAAAGGCTGGAATGTCAGACACAGAGACTAACATGCAGAGAACACATACAGATATAATTAACTAGGGAGGGAAGGCTTATCAGACAAGAGAAACTAATCAACAATCCCAAAGGTGGGGAAAAATGACAAAGGAAGTATAAAGTATGACATGTACAGACATTAACTTTCAAACTACAACAGAAAACAATAAACAAAACCCAAAACTATGACAGCATCTGTTGTCGACAGTTTAAATGCATCTATCAAAACAAGTACCTTCAAATCATTTTATGGCATGAGCACGAAATGAATGGGGCAGACAACAAGATGTTGGGGATAATTATGTGCAACGCCACCTGGGGAATGTCGCCTCAGGAAACAGAAAGCTGAAGCACTGAAACAGGGTCAGGAGGTCACACAGGTTCATTTACACATAGGCTGGAGATGTGATTGCATAGAAAAGTATACATTTTATTAACAATTATTACCACAAGATGTCACAATAACAATAACCAAATAAGGAAATAAACAAAACAAACAAATAAATCCTAATATAAACCTAACAAAATTCACAAACAACTTAATCCAAAATATATAAACAGGACCAGGGTATTTGGTCCCCAAATAATGAATCTCATATAAAAAAAAGAGAAAAAAGACACACCAGTTATTTTGGGAGCATTGGCATTCTGGATGTGCTAAATTGGCTTTTTAATTTAAAACATTAAAAGCACACCATACTGACGTCTCAGCAAATACTGTGTGCTGTTTTCAAAATCTGTTGGGGTTGAAATTAGCAGGAGATGAACAGGAGGTGTGGAGGTTCCTTTCTAAGGACTTAATTAATCAAGTGTGGAAGCTTTATATCATTGTTTGGTCCAACTCTGCTGTGTTAAGATCAGTAGGACTATTTATCTTTAAATCTGTCAAATGCTCTCATCGCAAGTTGCTTTGCATAAAAACAACTATTATCCAAAGCAAATTTGTTCAGGGGAAAATAAACTAGATGTCACCTATCAGTAGCGCTTTGACTGATCACTTGTCACTCACTTAATCCCTTTCCAGCACCTATAAAATACTGTTTTCCTCATAATTATAAAGATCTCATAATTCGGGGAGGTTAGGTTATAAACAGTCTATGAAGAGTAGCTTAGAGTCAGTATATGTCACAGTAAATTAAACACCAATGAACTCCTCTGTCTCTGTAGGAACCATGCCCTTGTGAAGCAGACATAAAAAAGCATCATCATTCAACAAATCCTCAGACTGTGAAGCTACAAAGAACAAAATCCGTAAGCGGAGGCAAAGTTTCCTCTCAGATTAAACCGTCACTGCGGAACACTTTGTCTCCTGCATCCTGACTCGCCTCAGCCTTACTGTTATGAATCATTTATTCATGGAGATACTGTACAAGTGTATAAAAATAATTACAGGGGAGCAGAAGTGGCAGTTAAGGAGTGCAGCCTCTCAAAGAGGACTCTTTTCCAATTAATTGTCTTTAATGCATCATAATGTGTTGTCCTCGCCCACTTCCATGACAGCTGCCACTTGACTGCTGTACAGTCAATTAAAACATAACACAAATTGACTTAAACGGTCAGCAAGTAGGGATTAGGTTTTTCTCAAGGCAAGCACAGATATTTTTTTCTTCATTTCCTGCTGCCACATTAATTTTCTTATATTTAATGATATGTCACTTGTTAGGATGAATAACTTACAGATGTTCATAATCATTTAGGTGTCTTGGATGTCCTATGTGTGTGCACCAAGGAGGCTATTCTGTGTGATGTGCAAATGTGTTTGCAGGCGTTTTGGTTGTATTATCTGTTTGGCAGTGATTGAGTGTGGCAGTAAAAAGGCATTGAGAAAGACACAGGGATGTGGGATGATTGCCGGGTGGCTTCGCAGAGAGCCGAGGTAATTTCCCTCGCCGCCAACTCGACTCTGTCGTTTGTCAGCCACCACTTGCGCCGCTGGCAGCTATTGTGCCAACAGCAGTCAATCACGCAGCTTATGAATCCGAACAGCAGTCAATAGCCCTGCTTATGAATCCGAGCAGCAGTCAGCCGCTCAGTGTAAGAATCCATTGATGCATCTGGCGGTTCCAGCTGCTCACATGAATACCTAGTGACAGGACATCCTGGAGGCAGGCAGAGATTGATCGCAGCAAATAACTCACAGCAGAAAGATGGCTCTGTTTCCATATAACCAGTCCATCCTGGAAAACAGGAAAAATTACAGACTGCACCATCAGAAGTCTAACAGGCTTTACAATGTAGGCTTTCTGCAGTAAAATGTCTAAAAATGACTCCCATGATCTCTTTTAGTTTAGTTTAGACGCCTAGCTGCAGAAACTACATACGATGAGTTTAAATACATATACATTTAGTCCATAATCTTTCATATCTCTGCACTCAAACTGCACATAGTGGCTTCACCAACCTTTACACATATGTTAACCCTGATAAGTAGTTTTCCCTTTGGATATTTTGAATTATCCACAAATGTTATTTGTTGTTGCTTCCATGGAACGTTGATTTTTAGGGTGAGTCTGAAGGCTGGTCATCTTGTCTGGAGCATATTAGAACGTTACACATACGGTATATTAACCATAGTACACAGTTGTGCCTTCTGTGCATGCAAGTCTTTTTTCTGACTTCTTTTGTGGGCATTCTTATTCCACGGCCCCTCAGATAGCATTATCTTATGGCTGAGGTCCCCCTTTGTCAGCAGCAAATATAGCAAAGAAAAGTATCAATAATAATAATAATCAATAATAATCACATTTGTATTGCAAATCTTTGATGATCAACATTGTATTTATTTATCCATCTGTGCATGTTTGTTTGTGTGCAGCAGTGACAGGTTGCATACTAGTAGGAGGGATAGGTTGTTTCTACACATACACAAATACACATAAATTATATTTGAGGGTTTTTGGCAATCAATGTCTCGCTAATGAGTTATTGATCCATGAAGTTCAAATCTGTGACTACGTATCCATCTAACTTTGGTAAAGTGAATAACTGTTAGTGCCGTGATGTGAAGCTCAGAGTGATAAACTCACGTTTTACAATCAGAGGCATCAGAAAAAATAACATTTTAAAATTTTAAAATAAAAAAGTTAAAGTCAAAGTGTGAAGGTGATCATTTGAAGAACATTACATCCATAACAGAACCACACACTGACGCTTTCTGTTTGGAGTCAGAGATAAACATGAGGGGTGAGGACAGATGCCTCACTACGCTTGAAAGAAAGACTCCATAAATGGACAAAAACATAAAAATGTAGGGCTTTTTTTCTCTATGTTTATTTAACTTTTTACTCTTGCGCCCTTTCACATCATTTGGCAAGAAAGCAGAGTGGATGCTGATTTGTCCACCCAAAGTGACGGGTCCAGTTCAAATGAATTTATTTATTAATTGAAGGTGCCGGAACCTGTTCTGGATCATTCCGGCCCACCTTAACCTCTGCTGACACACAGAGAGATGAACAGCCATTCAAACCTGTCAGCATCAGCTACGTCAACACATCATCACAGGTCAGTTAAAGATATTACTGAGATCTGAGCCAATTAGAAAAGAGTGTAGTGATGGTGTGAATAAAGTTTATTTGAAAAAATATTGTCCCTACCAGAAAATACCTGCATTTAAATAGAAATTTAACAGAAGGCATTTTAACATTAATATTTAAGACAGATTGAGCTGACCTAACTTCTTATACTGAACGTTTCACAAGTTCACACACACACATTCAGTGGTGGCAGAGGATAACATTCAAGGCACCACCTGCTCATCAGGAGTTATAACCATTCAAAGATCCATTCACACACAATCAATCACACACCGATGGAACAACCTTTGGGAGCAATTTGACGTTCAATATCTTGCCCAAGGGCACTTCAACATGTAGCCTGGTAAAGTGGTGATAAAACCAACCTGTTTCCTAATTCTCTCAGCTCTCAGTAAAAGATCGCATAATAAGCCCTCAGGCTATCAAAATAGAGACAGTGGCTCTGCTTTATGTAACGAGTTCACAGCAAGGTAGCATTGGATGGGTGAGCAAAACAACACAATCAAGACAGACAAAGTGACAAATGTCAGACAAACGTTACCTGGAGATTCAATAAGGGAGTTGTGTGAATGTTGGTTCATCCACTTTTATGGAGGTAGACTGAAAGGACACTCATTAACTCCCATTTCAATCAGGAGAGACTCGTTGTTGAAGTAAATAAGAATGTTTATTACATCAAATGATATGTGAACATTAGTATGTTGGAAAGGCTTTGGTGTCAGAAAGTCTTTGGTGTCAGAAAGTCTTTGGTGTCAGAAAGTCTTTGGCGCTTAGACTCTTCAGGGAGATTGAGATTGAAGAGCATCAGTCCTGAGCAGCAGCAAGATATATATACCCCCCCTTAGAGTGCAGACACTGGTGGTGGTGGCTGATGACTCTGGTGCAGATGATGAATGATGACGTTGGTGAATCTTTGAAGACTGGGTGGTGATGGGGAGGTGGAGGATGAGCAAAACAGCAGCATGAAAGAACTAGAGGAATGGAGAGTCATATTTAAAAAGACAGCAGCAACATGATAGGCTGACAATGATGGTGTGTCGCTGTGCTATTGGATGGATTTGAAAGGCTGATGAGAACAGCTGATAAATCAATTGATGGCCTGGACTGTGATACAGGAAAATAAGACTGAGCATGTGTGAGAGGTGTGAATGACAGAACAGCATGAGAAATAAAGTATAGCCTGAGTGTCCAAAGGCTTAGTCCTCCTGACTGAACTTACACTACAGCTTCATTTCTTTATTTTCTTTACTATATATCTATATGGCAGGTGCAAACATTTGCCTTCCCTCTCTAGATGACGATCCCCTGCAATGAGAGAAAGAGCTCTGGTGTGGTATTCTTTGTGCTCATTGTCATGGAACAATTAGTGCTATGCAAGCAAGTTTAAGAACAGGCTTATATCATATTCATTCATGGCTTGTAGTCACCCAGTTGCTTCCATTAAAAGAGGAGAGTCAAAAAATGGCACTGGTTTGTATATGTTGACTTTACAACCCTTAAATTGACACATTTCTTTGAGCATCATGAGTTTCAATGGGATAATTTCCATTAGGAACCATCTCGCATGTTGACTTGCTCCCAAGCAACTTGAAGAAAAAAAGTTAAATAAATGAGTACATACTGAGTATATACATTAAATTAAAAACGTGCAGTTAAGAATCATTTCGATTTAAAAGAAAGTATGTACAACTTGACAGGACCCCTCCTCTCTGGCCTCTGCTGGCGCTGCATTTACTGAGTGAGGTTAATGATGTAGAAATTGGCATGATGAGTCGGTGAGTGGTGCATTTCTTGGCCTGGGAAAACTCGCCTCCACTACATGCTAGCTCTCTCTCAGCCTCGTCTCCTGCAGCCTGCCTGTGGAGGATTACACTGACCTGCCTGGCATCCCGCTGCAGTGGTTGGAGGTTAAATGGATTCCACCCCGGCGCTCTCTTATCATAACTGTCTGCCATTCTGTCAGAGCAGACCACAAATGCAATTCCCTAACCTTGGGGTAGAACGACCAAGGCATCTGTTACACTTAACTAAGTGCTGACCTAAATTTAACTCTACACTCAGCTACTTATGTGGTCCAGGGAGACGGAGGAACCAGGGAGAGGAGCTTTCCTTTGTTGTTACAAAGCCTTGTCATCTCATCTAAAAAGACAAATTAGATTAGAACTAAAGGCGGTTTCATTTATACTCTGAGAAGTTACACAGCTGATGAGTTAAAGCAAGTTTTAACCACAGAATGGCAAATAAAAATCATAAGAAAATGGAGTTATAGTATTTTATATAGTTTACTTTACAGCTATAGAGCTGATCCACTTAAACCCACTGACCTCTCTAGTGTTAATTAAATACTTTAAGTTTCATTTTCATCTCTCAGAACTTGTTTTAGTCAAAATAAAAAGATGATGTGCCAATTCCCACCAAAGAGGTAAATCAGTCATTATCTGCTCACCCCCATGTCAATGTTAAGTTAATTAGCCCACAAAACATGTGTTGATCTTTGCAGCAGAATGGCGATGTGGCTTTCTCTTTAATGACTGAAGAAGATGGGGACTTGTTTTAAAAGCAATGTTCAGGCAGCAGACACATGTTCAAGCTTTTTCATCTTTATACACATATTCAAGCTTTGTCACCTTTATACACATGTTCAAGCTTTGTCATCTTTAAATAATGTCTTTTCAAATACATTTGGGTTCTTGGTGCTTCTGTAAGACATGGACTATGCCATACAAGTGTCATTATTATTATAATTATTATTAAAATTATTATTATTATTATTATTATTATTATTATTATTATATAAAAATTCTTCAGTTGTTTTGAAAAATGCTGTAAAGCGTAGTGGATGAAGAAACTTCTCTGAAATTTCCATTGCCTGGGGGTTGAGTAGAAAATGACATTTTTATTTTGAGGTTAGCTTTAATTGTCTGGAGATGCTTTAGCCAAGCTAGTCTGTAGTCATGGTGAGCAACATGTTCTCTGTCAGAAAATATCTCAACCATTCATTTCCTGATCTGACCCCTGTGCACAATGCACAGCTTTAGGACCACTGTGCAGCTCAAAGGCTGCTACCTGCAGCTTTTAAGGTGGGATGAGTTCACATTGTGAATAAATCAACACACATTTTATTTATTTATTTATTCTTAATTGGAGACGTGGAACTTTTTCTCAGATATGTAATTAACAAGAATTGCAGTTGACAGGGGAAACTTATTGGTTCCACATGAACAAATCTTAAAACATTAAATTAGTTTTCTACAATATGAAAAACATACCTTAGAAGGGATATGAGTACTTCATGCTTGTATTTTAAGTTGACTAGGAGTAAGCTTTTGTTTTTTCATGATAATACTTGACCAAGGATGGTATTACTAAATACTAGTAAACACATAAGTTACTTCCAACAAGAGAGCCGAGGCACATGGGATGATGTCCCTCAATCACTTGCACTTTAGGAACAGACTTTTGCCTTTTTTCAATAAAATGCACTCATGGCAGGAGATTCTTGAATATTTAAAGCTTGTAGATGATCAGATCTTCAACCTTTCCAACGATAATATGAATTTCAACCAGACTAAGCAACCCTCTACACACATCACTCACTACTTAAGCCTTTGTTCCAGAGAGACAAGAGTAATAATTCACGAGGCCACTACAGGTCTTTTCTCAGATAATTGTATTAGACATTTGAACAAATGAGAAATGCTTTCAGTACTTCTTTGGAGGAGAGTCTCCATTTATTCAGCAATACACCTCCAGTGTGCTTTCCACCTTTTTTAGAACCCACAAATGAGACCAATGACAGCATCCAGAGTGAGCGAGACACCAGAACCCAATACATTTTGGAGTAGATTTGGATAAAGGGGTGTAGTCAGAATGTGGTTTCACTTTCACTTGCATTGCCAGATAGGGCTTTTTTTCCACTATTGCACATAAACTACCAGATGGATTTTGATGAAACTTTGTAGAAGTGTTGTGCTTGTCATGAGGAATGCATTCAATTTTAGAGTGGATCCAGATAAAGGGTCAGAGTCAGGGATATTTGGCTTTTTTACCATAGTATCATGTGCCATAGATGAAATCAGCACATTTTGGTGCTGGACCCTGGAGAAAACCACCATTAGTGAAATATTGTTTGTCTTGAATAATTTTTCAAACTAATAATGATGCCAACGTACTTCCAAACTCCAAGGTTATGTTTTCATGGTCACTGAGTCATTTTATGAGGGTCAAACTGTCATGGGACTATTAGTTTTGGGTGCAATGACGTAATGGGGAAACTGAGCTGCCTTGCAGAGGTTTGTGCTCTCTGAGTGCTGTCTAGTTTATAAATACTGTAACGGACTGAGCTGCTTTTCCGTGTTTAATACACCAAAATTGATTTCAAATCCATTTGACGAGTCAATTAATTACTTTTACACCTGAAAATCAAATGTTTTCCTTCACATTGACCATCTTTTCTCATAAACCAAGACAAACCAAGTACTTGGTCTAAATGGAATAATTTATAAAACTAAATAGTTGCTGATGCAAAATAAACAGGACTGATTTTAGAGAGTGAAATCACATTAAAGACATAAATGAAATGATTATATAATTGATAAATGACTATTCTGTTAAATGGCGATCACGAGAGGAAAATGATTCAGTAGTTTGAAATCACTGAATTGAAATAGTTTGAAATAAACTAATATTTGGACCAGAGATTGTTTATGTCTTTTAAAATTGTATTCGCAAAACAAACAAGCAAACAAAAAGCGGTATAAAGGACAGACATAGAAACAATAACATAACAAAACAGGTACAATAACGCACATAATAGGATCAGACACTAGACGAGACGCACAGGTATGGTGTGTATGGTAAATGTGTGTGTGTGTGTTTGTTATGTTGTAGGGAAAGGGGTGAGGGGTGTGTAAGGAAGAGAGAGAATAAGCTGCTGTGAGTCGTCACTAAGCACCAGGGTCTGTGGAGACTCTTTACAGCTGCTGATGTGTGTCCCACAGCATCAGCTGGGATCAGTAGGTTCAGAGGTTTTCCTCTACAGCTGATGTTGGTTTCAGTTCATTTTAAAGGTATACTGATTATCAGACTCTTGAAATTGGCCAGAAGATGATTCCCAAAAATTATCAACAAGACTTGAAAGACATGAAGAGTTATAAGAGATGAAAATAAAACAAATTATAATTGCTTGACTTGTTACAAAAGACGATAAAATAGTGCACTTCAAAGACAGATGGGAATCAGGACAGGAACAGAAGAGAGCTACAAAGTAGAGGAGATCATGAAAATGTAGAGTGAAGACAAAGACAAAGAGGATACAAAGCTGGAGAGAATGAGACAAAGAAATGAATGTAGGTTTATGTGTTACAGGAATGTAGAGAAGTGGAGAAAACAGTCTCTCCTCCTTTGTCTCATCTTTGCTTTGACCACATCCCGATTTTTACACAACTTTCATCACAAGTGCTAAACACTCTTTAACTTGTTAGTTTTTGTTTTGTTTCAGCAAAATAGTGACGACCCAAATGCAGAAAAAAAAAAGCAGACGGGGAATTTGTGGTTCAGTGATTCGATAACTCAAAAATCTGAATTCCACTGGAAAACAGAGTAAAAAAAGTGATGACATAACCGAAAGTCCATAAACAAGAAAAGTCCAATAATAACAGATGATCCAACAAGACAAAAATACCTAATATCCAGAGGCAAAGCAAAAAACATTTTACAAAGAGAAAAAACTTACATTTGAGACCAAGGAACACAAAGGAAACAACATGAGGGCAAAATGGTGAAACAAGTAATGAGGAATGCATCCACACTACACAACACAACATAACACAACACAACACAACACAACACAACATGACAAACTCAAAGGGGAAAACACACAGACTACATACATAGAGTGACGATACTGACTGGGAACAGGTGGCAACGGGAAAAAGATGAACATCCAAGTGGAAGAAAAACTCAGCAAAGATACAACGTAGAAATTAACTATCAAAATAAAACAGGACATGGCAAACAAAACACAAGTTTTATGGACTTTGTATGTTTTTTTAATGATAATGTTGCATATATTTCATATGGAGCCGACAGTCCAAAGATCCAACTGATGATCGAGGGTCATGAGATGTTGCTGGAAGCCCTTATGAAATGATCAATAGACCTTAAAGCGTTGATTATTTTAATATACATGTTTCATCTATCAGATTTGTCAAAGACAAAGACCTTTGGTTGAAATCAACTTCAGATTATTTTCATATCTAATGGATTTTTCTTCATTTTTTCGTTTCATTTTAATTAATTTTTTCATTCATGAAAATGTCCTTCATATGCTTGAATATTTTTATTGCACTCAACAATTAGAAACATTGACTTGACATTGTGTGTGTGCATAAACCTACTTCACCTTTTTTAGTGTGAAATAACCTCTAGCTTTCATGGTTGATGGAGATAAAACATGGACATGGTTGGTATTCAGCACAGTTCTGGTTCTATCATTGCTGAGAATGGTTCATTTTTGCAACACTTTGCCTCTGCTAATTAGAAGTATTTGTATTTACCCTTCATGTGCTCTTGACTGCACAGAGAGGAGAAAAAGGAGAGAACCCTGCTGAGGATAAAGAGCAGGGGAAAGAGCTTCCACTCTCCTGTGTAGATTTACTGATCTGTCACCACTTTATGTGGTTGGAATGGAAAAGAGAATTGGGCTATGTTTACAGCACCATAAACCTTTCTTTTCAACCCAAGGACTTGGCCACCCTGAAACTGTAGAGTAGCCTCTATAAAACTCAGGCTAACACCATCTTTAAATCTGATGAAACATTTATCGATTCTTTTTAGATCTTGTTTTATTTGCTCCTCCTCACCAACCTCTGGGTTAATAGAGGTGAATCAGAGGACAGGATGGATCCTCAGGATGTTGAAGGTTTGCATGCTAACAGCACTGAAGGCAGAAAAAACAGAGGGCCTGTGGGGTGGGTGAGGGGTCTGTCTGATGGCTTCATTGTGGTTGACATCTTTCTGCCATCCAGCCTGGATTAGTTTTCTCTTCTTGATGAAACCCTTTTGAGTAGCTATAACCTGTGACATGTTTTACACACAATGCTTTTGAAACCTTTCAAAGATACGTCTGTTGTTCTGCTACATTTTGTATTGTCAGAAAATCCCATGAAAAGAATAAAACCAAGAATGTGTTCATCCGTCTCTTACTATAAGCACCTCTACTCTGTTGAGAACACTTTCCTCTATATGCAAATGTGTAATTAAAGAAGTTTAAAGATGTACATCTTTAACAAATACATAACTTAAACTGAAAATCTATTTTTTTTACTTTTCATCAGATGTTACTCAAACAGGAGATTTGTTGGGCAGTATTTTCAGCAGTGAATTAAAGAAACATTTCTCCTAAACAACTGAAGATTAGATACAAAATAAAACAACAACCAGAAAAAAAACATGAGATGACTTGACATAGCTTTTATAACAAAGCTCTGAGATCATAAATAGATTTATTATTTACACCTATTTCAAGCTGAAATCTTCACTGTAGCCTTTAATCTGAAAGTGTTATCACGCCTCCTCTTAGGGATGATGAGATCCACCAGAACTCGCCTGGTGGATCTCATCTTACCTGTGCATCCCTGTGTTTACCTGCATTGCTCTATGTTATGTGTGATCAACAAGTGATGCAATGCTGCATTTTTGTGTTTCATCGGAGTACCAAGGTAAACAGAGATTGCAATGAATTTGGGGTCTTGGGGCACATTTAAGAGACATTTGGTGCTCTAGTTAGTATTTTATAGCACCAGGGCCCAGATACAGAAATCTATAAAAATCTGTATGAACTCGCACAGAGAACTGAAATGTGTGAAGTAAACAACAGTGTCCATGTACACAAATCTGCATATACACTCTTTTAGTCAGATCGGTTAAATGCTCATGTATAATTCTATTTTATTCATTCCAATTAATGTGAAGCTAACATGCACATTCACAGATAGTAGTAAAAGGCTGTGACCCAAAAGGTCAAAGAAGTGCAATTTCACTTTGTTGAATCAGCAAACTCATTAATCACTTAATTCATCAGCTGTAAATCATGATGAGTCATCAATATTAGCTGTCAGGAAGGAAATAAATGACTTTGTTTGTCTGTCTGTTTGGACAAGAATACTGCAAAATACTCACAGCTGTTGTAACAGGTTTGTAGCCACTTAGGGGCCGAAGAAAAAGGCATAAACAACCTGAAATAATCAGCTTACTTCAGCACATATGGAGCAACATTCATTCTTAGTCATGTCTGTCACATGATGTGTATTTAGGTAACTAGTTTTGTCACTGAGCAACTCTTTACTACGATGTAAAGAATGTATCATTCATCCCTGGCACTATTCCCAGAGTCACTCCGACTGTCTCGCCGTCCTGCTGCTGAGCTCCAACCAAACCCCACTGCCACAGCCTTAAGTTCACTGTGTACTGGACTATGGCAGCACTGGGCTTATGGTGGTCAGTGTGACCACTGGTTTCCCTGTAAACGGTTGTCACCAGAGATCTGCACTGAAGATGTGTTAGCTTTATTCAGCAATACACCTCCAGTGTGCTTTCTGCCTTTTTTAGAACCCACAAATGAGACCAATGACAGCATCCAGAGTGAGCGAGACACCAGAACCCAATACATTTTGGAGTAGATTTGGATAAAGGGGTGTAGTCAGAATGTGGTTTCACTTTCACTTGCATTGCCAGATAGGGCTTTTTTCCACTATTGCACATAAACTACCAGATGGATTTTGATGAAACTTTGTAGAAGTGTTGTGCTTGTCATGAGGAATGCATTCAATTTTAGAGTGGATCCAGATAAAGGGTCAGAGTCAGGGATATTTGAGCAACTCCTGACACATAACATATATGTGATCACAGTATAATATGACTATTAATAACAATAATAATAAATAATAATGACCTTTATTTGCATAGCACCTTTCATACAAGAAAGTCAACTCAAAGTGCTTTACAACAAATCATTTACATGCACAAAGTGCTAAAAAAGACAGGAAGAAAATAAAAACAGGAATATAAAATAAATGTAAACATGATAAGAGGAAAAGAAGACTTTGAACAAGGATAATAGAAATAAAAATGAGCTAAAATATGGATTACAAGGAAGGAAAACAGAATAATCATTCAAATATTTACATACATACAATTTGTATACAATTTTATTTTTAGATTATTTTTCTCACAATATTCCTCACAATTTTTCTCACGAAGCATATTGTCAAGTTTTAAATGTAATATTCCCTAGTTTATGTGTGGATATGCATATTTTATATATTTATCTTCTTGACAGTTCACCCAAAATGAAACTTCACTGATTTTCTGCTCACCACTACGCTGATGGGAAGTCAGAAGTAGTTTAGATGATACTGTGAAAATATCAGCTTCAAAAAAAGGTGTAGAAAACATCTTTGTAAAATAAATTTGGGGGCTGCTAAAGACTTGGATTATGTCACACAGGCTGCAGGTGGTAGGTTTTTGTTTTACACCATCTTCTAAAGCTGCATGAGAATGTTTGTGTAGATTCTATGAGATTCTTTGAGAATGCTGCAAAGACATTTCTCTTCTCCAGAGAAGAAACGTCTTCCGTCGGCATGGGGGTAAGTTTTGTTTTTGACTGAACTGTTTAATATATCAGTCATCAGTGGATGGAGCTCTATGAGAATAATAAGATATATCAGCTAGAAGAACAATGAAATGTCTCATCTCGAGCTCCTTCCACATTTATGGCAGCAGTCTGATGTCGTTGGTTCATGAGTTCAGCCATTTTATTTTTTCACGTCACAGTTTTGCAGCTCTCTCACTCTCAGCCTCCTCCTATACATTTTACATGCACAGCTGACTGTTTCTAATATTCCTTCCCTCATTCTGTCTGGATAGAAGAGACAAATAGATCTGTCTGAGGAGGTCTGCTGTGATAAAAGAGAGAGGCAGGATCAGGCTGTTAATTTCAATAATTTCACAATCTGGTTTGAAGCTTCAGACAGGTTACATCCCCAGGTCTTCATACCCTCATCTCATTTCACTGTTACATCTTCACTTACATATTTCATGTTGCAGGCACTAATAGCTGAGCCGTCCCTACAGTAAAATGATGGGTTGAGCCACTGTATGGTGGCTTCTATTGTATTTTCCATTATTATTTACCTTTAACATTGATAGGGAATAAACCAAAGTGCTCATTTTTCTGTCTCAGCCTTTTCCTCTTCACCATCCAACAATGAATATTCTGTTCCTTTATTCTGATGGCCTCTTCCATGAATTCTGAATCACCAACAATGATTGGTCCACGAGGGGTGTGACATCATTTGTATAACTGTCTCTGAGTCACAGAAAGGAGTTTTCCTGAAACTAGAGGGAATAGTGAGTCTGCTTGTTGCCCTGCTGGCATTCTTTTAAATGGCCCATGTGGGTTTGAATCATTTGAGATTGGATTCGATTAGATTGGTTTAATTAGATTATTTTAGATTAGATTGGATTATTTTATATTATATTATATTAGATTAGATTAGATTACATTACATTAGATTACATTACATTAGATTGGATTATTACTATACACCAGTTTCATCAGTTTAGTAAGGACATGTATTTTGTTCCCAGCACAGTTAGTTGTAGAGAAGAGATGACATAATAATAATAGGACAAAAATATGATAGTATGATACTAAGCAAAAAACTAATTTCAATAAAATATAAAATTATTTCCCTCCAAAGCAGATATTGTACCATCACCATAAGTAAATCAACTGTTACATACTTCCTGTATTTAAATTCTAATGAAGACATCTGTCAACAACAAACACAACCAATCATTTATCTACATAACTTAACTGTTTCTTAACTTTTGGACTTGATGCAGCCTCTTAATGTACACGCAGAATGTCTGCCTGTCTGATGAATGATGATAAATCTTCTGTGACATTTTCTTTATATTATCGAGGTTAAAGACAACATTGTAAAAACCTCTTAAGTCACCTGATAAACCTGAATTACATAAAAACATTAGAACCAATACGGTAAAATGTGTTGCATTAGACTACATTTATTTCAGTGAGGTGAACCTTATTAACTGGAGTTTTCTGTCATCAGTCGTAATAAATGTTAATTACCTTCTGATTAACTTAACAGTGTCAAACAAATGATTATTATATTTGTATTAAAGCTACATAATCGTTAAATGATGCTTCACTGAGCTTCGTAACTCAAACAACAACAAAGTGAGATCAAGCTGAATGACAATAGCAGTTTATACAATTACTCATTACTGATTTAAAAATACAACACAATCACACTGATTGGTTGGTGGCAATAACAACTTAAGAAATGTAGTAAACTGGTAAACAGACAGAGAGACAATCCTTATCTTATGTAGTCAGCTGAAATGAAATGATACAGATGATAAGTAATGATGGTCCAACCAAAGGACACTTTTAATCCATCAACAAAATTTAATGGGCTAAAACGCTCCAAAGTTTCAGATGTGAAAACAGACGTTTAGTGGGAACCAGGCTGACAGATTTTTACCTGCTGGTCAGCTGTTTCTTAGAGTCCACTGAGAACAATACTGTTGTTCCCACCTAAAAACCTGACAGTGAACGCATCAGTGGCCCCGACCTTCTCCATCAGGTTTGTACTGCAGTGTCTTTGATGAGTGCAGTATTGATCTCCTTATATACCCCATACATCCGTTTAGAAGTGTGTTTTAAGTGGCAATGATCGTCAATGTTGATCCAGTTCACTTTCTTTGGTGCTATTTTAGTTTGAAATATTATGCCTGTGTGTGTTCTGTTTTCTCAGGCAGTTTCTCTGAGTTGATTCATGATAATTAAGGTCTCACGGACACATAATCCATCATTTGGAATCCATTAATAATGTAAATCCATTTACTCTGTTTGGGGAGCAAAGCTTAGCTTCACAAACATGACAGATGAAGTCAGGAAACTGTGCAGGTGTTTGAGATCAAAATGAAGGTCGAGTTCGAAGATGAGAGAAGTCCAAGCAAAGGCGCCAGTCGTCCCCCCCCACCATGGATCACTGTCAGAGGTCTGCAAGCCCCGATCCACCGATTCAGTGTGGGACATATTCAGAACATTTATTTGTTTTTTTTGACTTGGCTCAATGTAGTTATTTTGTGCTTTTACAGCAGAACACAAAGAGGCCACAATATCAACTATTGTATTTACTATATCATAAATATTATACATTTGCACGCAATTTAGCCTTGTGTATGAATTACCTGCATTTTTGTCATTTACATGCAGACAGAGTTAACCACTGTGGATATAATATGCATTTATACTATAGTATTGTAGCTTAAATGTGTGACAATATTTGCTGCTGTGACATTACTGCATACATGGAAACATTTTGAATACTGAAAGCTGCCTCTTATCAATAAATTAATTGATTACATTTAAGTATGTGATATGTTTAACATGAATAATGTGTTATGTAAAGATAAAGTGGAGTAATGACATCCTGTATAGAGAATAACATCATTCTCACTTTCTATGTTGTAATCAGAGTTTTGGTAACCAGGATGGCCGTGCATGTTGGTGCATGAGTGTGAATTAGTGTGCATGAGTGTGAATTAGTGTGCATGTTGGTGCATGAGTGTGAATTAGTGTGCATGTTGGTGCATGAGTGTGAATTAGTGTGCATGTTGGTGCATGAGTGTGAATTAGTGTGCATGTTGGTGCATGAGTGTGAATTAGTGTGCATGTTGGTGCATGAGTGTGAATTAGTGTGCATGTTGGTGCATGAGTGTGAATTA
>CM075190.1:4410000-4420000 GCA_037577475.1 Chaunax sp. Z400 | reverse complement strand
TGCTGTCTCAAGGTAGCAATGCACCAACGATGAGCCTCATTTTAAAACCAAATGCCCTTGGGTGCACAGATGGGCAAAAATACTTTTGCTACTTACATAACGTAGGCTCTTGGTGTGAAAATGACGACTGTGTCAGCTGGAAATTAACAATGAATCTTCCTTTGCGCTTTTTGCCACATTACACCAGGCAGAAGATGGAGCTAATGATGGCAGCCTTATTACAGTCCCCCAGACTCAAATATCTCAACAACTATTGGATGGATCACTATGAGCATGTTAGCATTCTGATGGTATCATTCAGCTAAAGCACCACCATAAGCCTCAGACAAGCATGTCTGTAGAGTCTTAGCCCTCTGATGTCTCTGTGTATTTAAAGAAATCTTCAGGTATGACACTCATTTCCTGAACCTTCCGTTTTAATGATACATCATTCTCTTAAAAAAGGCTCTCTGTTCACAGCACAGCCTGGGGATGACATCAGTTGTGCAACACTGTCAACCAGAGGAAAACATCCTGGAAGCTATTTACCACTTATAAGATATTTGTGGTCATGGTCCAAAGAGAATACTTGCTAATGTGTGTGATGACACTAAATAACATTTAATGTTACAAGTATATAATGTAATGTCAGGTCAGGTCAGGTATTTCCAACAGTAAAAAGTAAATAAAAAAACTTCTCTGAATCAACAATATGATTTTTCCTCTTGTGAAATTATCAAGAAGAAATTAAAAAACTGAAGGAATCACGAAAGAGGTCGACAAGGAGATTTGGAAAAGTTATAAAACTTAATATTTAAAAACAAAATAACTGGAGAGAAGAACTGATATCTACAGATTAGCCATGACACACATAGAAGAATGGATGTAAGGGATTGTACTTCTTTAAATGTTGGATTAATTGGGGGGCCCATGCACAGAGGCTGCAGTCCTCAGTGGTCATGGGCTCGATTCCTGCTCACGACCCTTTGCCACATGTCTACCCCCTCACTCTCTCTCCATTTCCTGTCCTATCTTCAGCGGTCCTATGCAATAAAGGCAAAAATGCTCCATGAAATAACAAAAGATGAATTAATGACTAAGCTCTGATAACAGAGAACAATGTGTAATAAAGTATAAAGAATAACAATCTGCTGGTGAATGTGATTTAACAAAACAAGTAAATGAGCAAATACCTGCAGAAAATACAGGATGCAGGACCCACCACTGCAGCAGCAGCAGGAAGACAATATGTGGGACTAGTAATCAGAGCATATCCATTCCTATTTGTGCCATAATGAAATATGACAAATGATTTATGCCTTGCATTTATTATACTATGGGAGGTAATTTGTTAGGCTGCAAATGCACAGACCTCCTCTTTTGTAATTGAATCACACAAAATAATGAATTTCCCTCTTTGTTTAGTCTTGTTTGTCTTTGTTCTCCATTGTTTTGTTTGCTCCAGTGAATGAATTATGCCATACATTATGCATGCAAGTGATTTTGATTACACCTGGCTGATAATTTTACCAGACAGTTTGCTCATGGACTTAAGGAGTTCTAAACCGGCAGAGAAATCTTACTGGTTCAAATGAAACTGGTTCTCTCTCTCCACCCAGCAACATATTCCATGTGAACAGAGATCCGTCCCCAGCTGACGGATGATGTGGATGATTTTGTAGGACACACCAGCTGCACTAGCACATGTAATAAACCCTTAATAGACTCATAATGAACTTGAACATGGTTAATGTATATAAAATTGTGGAATGTGTGTGTTAACACTTTACCTGGCCTTATGACTAATACATTGCTTTTCCTGTATTCTTATCTAATTCATCTGCATTAGGAGGGAATATAATCCATAAATAGAAAATAAAGAACAACACATTTAGATTAATTAGTTCTATAGATGCAGCTTTCTGCTGAGATGAAGCTCTTGTGCAGTCAGAGAAAAAAAGAGCCGAGTACCAAATCTATCACAATGTTAGGGCTGACTACACAACTCATAGGATGAATACAACACTTTCACAACATTCAGGCCCTTATTTGTGTGTTGTTACTACACTAAACCAGTCACAACTACTTCAACACTTCAGAATCAGCTTTATTGACCAAGTATGTTTTCATATACAAGGAATTTGGTTTTTGCATTAAGGTTTTTACAGAGGAATAGAAAACTGGACAACAAATTTGAAAAATATCCAGGACTACTATATGTAAACGTAATCTGTGTATATTATACAAAGTTGTAATCTGGGTGTATATGTGCATTTTACACAGTGTGCAGGATGTAATTAAAGTGACAGTGCAGGATGGTATGTACATTCTACAGGGTTACTGGTTCTACATGACTGATAATAAAATGGGGGCTGTAAAAAGAAGGGTGAGCATTTATTGGAGGTGAATTACCAGTGTCAAACATTTAAACTTCACAAACACATGTAAAACACAGTGTAGATGGGGACACACAGCATCACATAGATCCTGTAGGAACAATGAGCAGCATTGTGAAAGCCTTACATGAAATCACCACTCTGTAACCAATTCAGCAGAATTGGATTAGGCAGGAAACTCCTCTGTGGATAGTTTGAGATGCTATCAGCTAGCAGCTGCTGTACAACATCACTCTGTGCTCCTCTGTGATTACCCTAATGCTATCAAAGCCGTGCTCCTTTTGAACACAGTCTTAATTAGCACAACCTTAATTAAGGACTGATTCATCCAGTGCTGAACGACTGCTCAGTACAAGAATGTCATCTTTCCTTCTTGACTGTAGATTCTGTACCAGCAGTGAGAGACCCCCCCCCCATGCTGACTGCCTGTTGGGACGATTATGTCCAGTGATGATTGACAGTGTGTGTGGCAGGCTTTACCATCATTTAGTCAGATGACTGTACTCATGAGTCGGGATTGGCTGTCAGAGTCCCAGTAAGGCTTGTGATGGCTGCATCGCGTATCTGCTGAAGAAAAATCTCATTAAAAATGACACAGGGATTATTAAAATAATTTCTCAACATACACTGGTACCAAATGTCATAAATCTGCAGCTTGTCTCCTCGCTGTCAGCAGTCAGGATGAACAAACACTGCAGTCTATAAATGCCTAGAGAGAAGAGCGTGACCTTTCCATGCCGTGTTTGAACACGTCACTCATTCTGATACGTAGCAATGTGTTGAAAACTGATTTTCAATCTTCGTTTATCGCTTCTTTTCAGGAGGGGGAGACTTGCTGAGTTTTAATTGTCAAACGTTTCAAAGTTTGGCCTTAATGCTCCATAGAGAGCTTGATCAAGACTTGATCAAGACTTGATCAAGACTCCTATCATCTTAGGGGAAGTTTCACTTTTTGGAACTCAGGAACTTCACCTGTGCCTCGATTTGAGAGAACAGTGTCTAAACTTGTTGCCATATTTATGGTCTGCAAAAGAAATCCCAGCTCTGGGGAACATTTATAGGGACTTAGATGCGTTCGGGTGCAGCTGTACGGAGTGTTGCTGTTGGTAAAACATAAGCCTCAGGGCTGCTACAGCTTTTCTACATTATTCACTGAGGAATCTGTTTCTTTAGAGCTTCCTGTCCCCCTTTCAAACCCCGTTTGCAAATCACAGTCAAGCTACACTTGATTTAAAATTACTTGCAACGACTTGTGTGTGTTGTATGCAGAAATATATATATATATATATATATAACTATGTTTAGCTCCACAAGCAGAAGGGATAGCAATGTCTACAATGTGTCAGTCCACCACTTTGTACAGACTGAAAAACCTCAGCAGCATCATCTGGATGGATTTATTACTACACTAAATGAGTGTGGTGAACATTTAACTAGTAGGTTAACAGATTTAAGAAAACTTCTCAACTAATGGATTGGATGCGATTGTGATAACTTTGCTAAAGACTGTATCTCTGCTCCTAACAGCTGAAGCAGTTCTCTTGGTTTCCTCAGTACGTGATCTTCAGCACGCCACTGAGTTTGCAACCAAGTGTGAAGCAGCCTGCATGAGAGTCAGCACCTCCAAGCTTGGACCATGGTTCTCTGCTTGAATTCAGTTAGAACCATGGATATCTTCTTAGTTTCTGCCCTCAGCAAAGACGTTTAAATATCTCAGGGTCTCGTTAGTGAACCCTCAGCCAAGTCTTTTGCCACACCAGGAAGGAGACTCCGCAGACAACTCAAAGACAAATGATTTAATACAACTCAATGTTATGTTTCAGCAAAAATCAGATGAGGACCCAAATGTAGACTAAATCCAGAGACAGCGAGGAAGCAGTTCAAACATTTATTTCACAAAATGTACAAACTAAACAGGCAGCTAAGTCCATGGAGACACAGACATACATACAACTAAAACCAAACATGTCCAAAACCACAGCTCAAAAACAAAAAGGAAAGAGTACAGATCCAAAACAAGAAGAATCCAAAAAGCAGAATACATAAACAGAGAAAAGCACGAGGAAAACTGGAACATAGGTGAGAATCCACACCAAACAGGACACAACAAACTGACACAGAACAGGTGGCACAGGGAGGAGGAGACAATCTGGGACAGGTGCAAACAATGGAGGGTAAAACCAAAGACAGGAAGTGTAAAGTGAGAGACACAACATGGAAAATGTAACTATCAAAATAAAACAAAATCAAGACACTTAAACCAGCCAGGAATATGACAAAACAATGATAACTAGATTTGCATGCTTCATCTAGGAAACGTGTTGTCAATGTGCTAATATACAAATTCTAAACCAAACAAACTGTGTTTTATGTAATTTATGTGACTGTGAAGGAGAAGTAACTGAACCTGTGGTAATGTGGGTGATCCATGTGTCATAACAATACTTTTGTATGACAAATGCCAACAACCTCTAAAGCTGTTAGTATAGTGACAGACTGAAGTAAGAGGGTGACAATGGTTGACATCAGCATGTCTTAAGTTAAAATGCTGATATTAACATTGAGCTCAATGCTTGTGCACATACAGCCTTAGTGCTAGCAGAAACTGTATGTAGACCCATGATTCATGTAGCTGAACCACAGCTACACTCAGGGGCGGATCCAGGGGCGGGGCAAGAGGGGCACTGGCCCCATCTGAAATCTGATTGGCCCCTGAAGTGCCCCTGTCCTGTCACTTGTCTGTCTTTTTTTTCTGTTTGTTCACAACTTGAATACTTGACTGTGTCAAGTTTTTCTCCTCTAAACTGTTATGTATGCTGTAATATAGTATATAAGTATTTTCTTTAATATAAAAAATATTTTAAAATTATTTTATGTAGGCCTATTACATAATTGGAAAAAAGTGTCTTATGTTTCATATTTATTTATGCATATTTTCAAATTCAATAATTTCTAAACTATTTTGATGTACAACATGTGCTTGAAAAAGGCACAATTTGCATAATAAATTCAATTATGTGTGTCATTACTAAAAGCTATGGAGCCAACAGCAAACAATGAATGACTGGTGAAATATTCTGTGTATACATCTTACTGAATAAGGAAATGTGCATGAATGTTGGACATATAGTTGGCCCCTCTGTAAAAAATGTGGCCCCTCTATGGCCCCTGATTTAGAAAAATTCTAGATCTGCCACTGGCTACAGTAGATGAACTCTCCTCTTATCATGTTTAGCTGAATAACCAATAACTCCAGCTTAATGTCAAAGCCAGGGGACATCAACCACATTTTTCTAAGGGCTAGAATGTTTTCTTAGCAGACAATGTGAGGATCATGGTTATACTTAAAAAATAAAGGCCTAATTAGCATACACCTGCTTATTTAAAAAAAAAACTTTCTTTCTTTAGCATATATCAGCAGGAACAGCCTCCTAAACAACAGGAAAATCCATAATGATTACTAGATGCTTAACTAGAAAATGCTCTCAGCCAGTGCTCAATACAAAACCTGCAGAGTCCTTATCTCAAAAACAACGGAAAAAACTCCTTCAGGATATCAGAAAACAAACACAATTACTAGTCTGAGACTCCACGCAACAGTTGGTCAACAAAAATAAACCCAAACGAAGAATCCTGCATCTAATAGACAAGCTTAGTGATTTTCCGACAGCTCTAGAGTTACCTTCAGTGCTGCAGTCAGCTTCACGGGATGGCCAGCCTGGGACCCAGGAGGTTGATTGTGGAGAATAATCTGATTTTGTAGAAGGGTTTGAACAATGAATTACAATGATTTGGCTCATTGCCTGGGTTTGGAAAGCTAATTGACAATCATTTCAAGGATGGACTGGGCCTGTTCCGCTGCTGAGTACCATTAGATGTGTGCATTTTCTGAATTTATTATTATGAATAAATTAATTAAAAAGATAAGATCTCTAATTCATAATACTACACAGGCCTGATGGGAAGCTTTGGCAGGCTGGGTTTGGCCTGCAGGCAGCCAATTGATGATCACCTAAGCCTAAAAAATACCCCATCAGCAATTAAATCCACAGCCTTCTGACTGTCAGGCAATAGAGAAAATCACATTAAGCTGCAGAACAAGCCACAACAACTACACAAATCAAACATGTCAGTTACCACACCTGACTGAGACAAAGGGTCATACATACATTGATGTTATTCTCACAGTTCTAGACGTCCTTCTCTTAGTCGTGTTTCAAATCACCTCGGCTTATCAGGCCCCTCTGTCATCGTCCCCTGGCAGCCAAAGGGGACATCTTTATTCAATTGGATGACAGTGGTGTTATGGGCCTCTGGTTATTCCCTGCCGCTGTTACTTATAGCCGGCTGCCTGGTAATTAGGCTGGGTAATAGCCTGCTGTGAGCAACCAGGGTGCTATCACAGCCAGATACTGTGGCATGCTGCAGTATACAGGTGTCGAATGGAGGGTCAGTGAGAACAGGTAGACAGCGTGGTGTGCTGAGGCGATGACTGCAGGGTGGTGGAAAATGAGTCTGGGTCTGAGTAAAGTGTGTGTCTGTGTGTGGGGAGTGTATTTGTGAGGACAAACTGAGCCTTTTGCTGTATGCTGTGGTAACATTTGGTTGCATAATGCATCAGGTAAGCACGGTTGAATAGAACTTCACTGTGAGGAAATTACACCTCACCTCAGCCTTCTCTTCGATGGTTCATTTTGAATCTATCATGGAACAGAAGACCTCACTGAAGGCATGAGCTTGATTTCATTACTTGGACTGACTCACTGGGCTGTGCATCAGAAACAGAACTGAAATATCTTAAAGAGAAACACAAGCGCAATGATTCCTCCACATCAAAAGACTTATAATTCTAATTGCTTCCTGTTGAATATTCAACCAAAACCCGTAAACAACGTTTTTTCAAGCCAAGTCCAAAACATGCTGTTTTGTTTGTCTCTCAATAATCACTTTCTTTGCAGCCAAAAATCAACTATTATTAGTGAAATGCTGTGTAACTGTGAGGCTTTTGTCTCCAGCAGCCTGACAGCAGGATGAGCAGCTATTTTGTCTGAGAAGTGAAGAGCTTTAAATTTGACCACATTCATGTCTGCAAAATAACAATAAGGGAAAAGCTTAAATATGTCCCTTCTTTTGGTTTACATTACAGTTATGATTATTTCTTGAGTAGTGGGACAGAGATAACACAAAATGTACCTCCTGCTCTCCACAACTGGCGCCAAAAATGGAAGACATTGTGGTCACTGTTCTAAGGCTTGGCTGGAGAATAATGCTCTGTGGCCCAAAATTTAGAAAACAAGAAAAGCAGGGAAGAGCGGTGGCTTCAGGGGTTGACTTGCCTTCGAGGATGGCAAACGAGTTTTCTGCAACAACTGGAAAAAGACCAGAGCAAGTAAATGACTCTTTGCTATGGGTAAAGGCTCAGGACTGTCAAGAATGGTACTGTCACATGGTAAGATCTATATTAGATCAAATAAAAAGGACAATATCTCCCTTTGTAATCCTCAAAATCATTTAAATATAAAATAAGACAATATTCATGGACAGACAATATTATAAGACAATAAGACAATATTCCACGGCCCTGGTGTTCTGTGTTCTTGTGTGTGTTCTCCCCTGCAAGTTACGCCTCATTCAAGAGAACCTGTTGCAGGTGTTCTTTGAATGACAACCTCCCACCAACCATGAAACAAGGACTTATTGTCTGTGTTACTAACATGCCTAAACATAGCCGTGCCAAGCAGGAGGCACAGCTCCGTGCACTGGCAGGTGACGAAGCACGAGATGAAACGTCTGGAGAGCAACGCTGCACGTACTGCTAACATGAGGGCAGCAGTAACACCACAGATGAGAGGCGAGCGCTGCAGCTCATTGACTGCAGGTCACTTTAGCTGCTGGATATGAAGTTACTGTCGTGTGTTGAGGCATGTTTACAACAGGCACTGCTCTAGTACCAATAAAAATGTAATACTTGTTGCTTTTTGGATGCTTATGTGGCTTTATGACATCTATAAATGCTGCGGTACAAAGTCATTATGAGTTAATTAATTTGGACACAATCCCTCTGAAAATCATGAGGTCGTTTGAACTTTATACTCGAACTCTTTTGTGGTTGAACTCAGCCCTCATAAGCAGTCTGACAGCCTGGTGTTAATGTCTAATTGGTTTAATGTGCACTTTAAGTCACAATTATTGACCCCACAGCAAGTCTCTCTGGCAAAACAGTGACTTCTGGCTTCATTAGTTCTCTCTTTGAAGCACAAACAGGACAACTTTGCTGACCCTGAGAGAATTGGCTGCTTGATTCACACAAATTGATGTTTGGCTCTCTGTCTGTTTCATGGCCCTCAGTAGCTCTCTGCACTTTGATCATTTTTCAAAGCAATAGGCCACACAGAAGATGAGTCAAAGCTTTTACACTGCCTCTGGGATTCAGTAAAGGGCCAACACTCAGAGGAGATGGTGGCAGTAAAAGACTCTACCTGTTCACTGCAGCAGTGCTGCAGTCATCAGAGGACAGATGCTAACAATAGAGCAGGGAGCTTCTCTCCAGCAGAATGAGCCCAGACCCACTGACTAGTGTAGGTCTCACCTACACATGGCAGTAAAGTGCACACATAAAAGTCTAATGATCAACATACGGGAATTTAAATCAATTGAGAAGCACTGATAAAAAATAGTTTTATTACCTCCAGGACCCCCAGTGGTTGCTGATCTATAAATGTACTTCAGGGTTTATCAGTGCTCTCTCACAAGTGTGCAAAATTTAAGCCAAGACCACATGGACTGGTCTGCTGCTGCCTCCAGGATTTCTGTCGACACAGCTGTGCTGCATTGGTCTTGTTAGCTGGAGGCCTTTTCAATGATACGCAGCAATAATGTTCATTATCAGTTAATGTGTTGTTTGTATTTTCATTATTTCAAAATATACTGTATAATGAAAAATGGTCAGGACTCTCCAAGGTAACGTCTCCATGGTAACGTCTTTAAAGTGCTAATGAAAAGTTTTTCAGTTCTATGTGCTGCCTTTGTGTTGTGTTGGGTTGTTTTCAATGAAACAAAAGCTACTTTTTTTCCTTTTTTTTAGATACTGTATTAATCCCACAGTGGGCTGCCTTTACATTACGGCGCCCGGGGAGCAAATTGGGGTTCAGTATCTTTGCTCAAGGAGCAAAGATACCCCAGCCCCTGCCCCTTTGCAGGGGCTCGAAACACCAACCTTTCGTTCCATGAGTGACCGCTCTAGCTCCTGAGCCACATCCTTTCAGTAGTATTGACTTATTTTTGAAACCTGGGACTCATTGGTCGTAGCTCTTTTCTGTGGAGAAGATGTAAAATAACACATTTGCAATGAGTGAACACTGTGGACCCCCCCCCACCCCACCCCCACCCACACACACACACACACACACACACACACACACACACACACACACACACACACACACACACACACACACACACACATTCACACTCACTACCCTTCAGCACCAACTTCACTCAGACCTCCTCATCATTTCCCTGAAATACTAAATAAACATCATTATTCACAAAAACGTGTTACTTGTTTTCAAGACAAACATGATTTATTCCATCAGTCCTTGATTAGAATTGACTTTTTAGGTAAT
>CM075190.1:4385000-4405000 GCA_037577475.1 Chaunax sp. Z400 | reverse complement strand
GTGGGATGCAGTGTAATGTGGTTCTGTCTAACCAGGAGAGACAGTTCCTTGTTTTAGATAGGCAGGAGGACTCATGCATTATCCATGAGCAACCTGTGTAGCACAAGTAATGCAGCTTCACTTTGCACTTTGTACTATTACTGCTCTGCTACACACAACTACTGATACAATGACACACACACCACATATTTACCTTCATCCTTCTGCTGTGCTGCAAAAGTGGTTTAAATCAGCAAGCTTTGAAATATGTAGATATGTAGTAAAGATGATAAATAGGTAATAAAGCATAGCAAAACTTTTACTAAGGCTGAATTTGGGCTTATAATGAATTAAGGCAGAAGAAGCCATAGATGTCAGATTGCATCACCAATGTGTGTTAGCTGCATGATTAGTGAATATCAACGTCAGGTGTGATGATTCACTCATCACTTTTATTTACTGCTGGGCTCCTTTTAAGAGGCTTTTAGTCTTTTCAGTAAAATAATACAAGTACAAATAATACATAATTGTTTACTGGCTACTTGGGGGACAAGCAAGTAGCAAATACAACACTGATCTACAGTATTGTCATAAGTTAATATGGCAAATACCTCGAGTGAACACCAACTAACGTCAGTGTTCATTTGTAGCTGTGTTTTCACTTTTCTTTTAGCTCTAGTTTGTTCTCCACCAAGTGCTGAGTGAAACGTCTGGCCGTCAGCTGCTAATGTTCATCCTCTAGGCGCTAGTGCACTGTGTGTTTATTGGAGCTTTGTCATAGAGAACAGCAGCTGATAGAACGGTGACAGGGAACCCAGACAGTAAAGCTCCCAGTTGTAGAACCAAACCAATATGTTCAAAGATGCTTCAATCAGTCATGTGATTTATTGTCAATATAAAAGATGGTCACTTAAAGTTACTCAGAGGGAGTTGAATGACTCCTGTTTAATGACTCATGACTTAACTGGGATGTTCCTGCAGTGACCTGCTTTAATTAGTCTATCTGAAGACTTACTGCTCTGTCTCTAATGACTTGAGGTTGACTTGGGCTTGTTGTCAATGACTTCATGCTTCTAATGAATGGTGACGTAACTCAGATTAGTCGTGCATTAGTCTTACTTTGTCACTTATTAATTGAGACACGGTGCAAAATCGACCCTGGCTTCTTTTTAAAAGCAGAAGCTGACTGAAAATTTGTTACACGGACGGCACAGTCTCTAAGACTAAAGACTTGGTTTAGACTGGTTTCTAGTCACATGAGGTTCGACTCAGATTTGTCTTTTTCTTCAAGTTATTTTCTTTTTTGGACATTTTTCAGCCTTTATAGGACAGCCTGAAGTGATGACAGGAAATGTGGGAGAGAACGAGGGTGAAGACAAGCGGCAAAGGGCCACTGGGGGAATAGAACCTGCGGCCACCACCAGAGGACTTCTAGCCTCGGTACATGCTCTGCACGCTCTGTTGACTGAGCTAAATGTGCCCCCGATTTGTCTTAAATACAAGATTTTACTCCAAACTCTTAAGATTGGCTCATACTTGTTTCTAATGATTTGGGAATTATCTCAGACTCGGCTCTGATGACTTTAGTTTGAGTGGAATCATTCAATCATCAACTAATCCTGGTTTCTTATGACTGCTGGTGGATATAGACACATTTAACTAGGAAAACCATATTTGGGCGTGGTTGTTTATCTTTGGAAAATTAACATAATCACTTTATTTTCAGATAAAATCATGAACTGATTCCTTGCATTGCATTCCCCCTAATAACTCTCTAATTTCTGATCTGATAATTGATAATTGTCCTCATACATATCCAAAAGGTGGCACACAGTCCATGGTCTTACATGAAACAGTTTGGAGTAAAGCAGCTGTCCTCCTGATACATTCTGATGTCCATTAGAGCTGTCTGAAACATACATTCATGTCATGTCATTCAAGCACGTTTCATTATGTTTCCTCTGGAATTCCATCCTGTCAAATGAATTGTTGAAATTTACTGAAAGCAGCCTCTGTAATGATCAAATAAACACAAATACAACACACACTGAAGACATCACCTGGAGAACTAAGAGCATTGTAGCCCACAGGGACAGTAGAGGTGCGGAAAAATGTCCATGTGGTTTTGGGTCTCTAAACTGGAGAAAATAATCCAGTTTGGGGAGTGATAAATGTGTGATTTAGGGGAGTGAAAACAACATCCCCCGCTTCCACCACTGTTTATGACTCAAGACTTAACTCAGACACAAACTTGAATTATAGTCTCTTATGGATGGATTGCATTAGGATGCATTAGTTTCTAGAAAGTGAAGATTGAACCTGCTGTGAACTCATGCAGTGCAGCTTGTTGTGGTGCCCTGAAAGTCTCCTCTCTCCTGCATTACTCCCATGACTCCTTGACTGCAAAATGCATTATCTCACTGATGTTGGGGAAGAAACGTGTGTGTTGGGCTTCACTGATATTGGTTCTGGTGTCATAACTTCCACTGAGTGTACTGGGTTGGAGTAATGGTGCAGCCTTGTGACCCCTGTCTGATACAACTTCTTTGTGTTGCTGTGTATCATACTGATCTTGTATTTCTCTGAGGTGATCTCACCTTTCTGGACCTCTCTGCATCTGAGCTATGAGTCAGTGTTACAGCGCCAGAGGTTGCTGACAGAAATAATCACAATTATAATTTCACATGTAGGGAAAGAACAAAAAAGTCCTGATAACCAGCAATCTTTTCCACCAATTAAGCCTGACATGTGATCTTATTCCTGGTGTGGCTCTCCGAGATGGCAATCCAAAGCTAATCAGATTCGATGTTCTCTCATACTTCACATCCTACTCCTGCTGTGTCTGACAATGTTTCATTTCTAACATTGCTCTCATTTAGCAACCAGGAAGACACAACCCAGCAGCACTTTGCATCATGGGAGACGCCAGAGCATCAATGTACAGGGTGACAACATGACAGAGTGCTGGGACTCCAAAATGTGTCTAGCGCCAGTTAGATAATGGGGTATTTTGGGCGTTGAGATGAATCTTCCACATCATTAAGTTGTGTGAACGGGGTTTCTGCAGAGTGGCTAGCAGGGGAGGCACTCCTGAGATGAGGAATGTGACGAGAGCCCATGCAGTGACATTTCAGTACAGTGTGCAAAGTGTGACCGCTGACTACACACTAAAATAACATCAACATAGTATGCAAATCTTTTTATAGGTATGCGGCAGAAATAAGGGTTACTCTGTTTCATATGCAATGCTAGTTGTGTGAGATAATGTCTTTATCTCCCTGTCGAGAACGGGAGGAAGGATGTTGATGACTCTTTGTGGCTTTAATTAGAGTTGAAGAGGTTTCACTGCACATATCTAAGCTATTCCCATTGCTTCTTATTCCTATTGTACTGAACTGTACAGAGAAAATGCAAAACAAAACATAGAGACTCAAGCAAACACACCAGGGTATACAAACATGGATTAGTATAAAGCATTTTATAGAGCTCAATATAAAAAATTAAAAAAATTATCATTTCCCATGTGGTCTGCAGTTCTTTAACACAACATGATCCAAATATGTAGTGGGAGGGGCCATCTTATGTACACTACTGTTCGTAAAATATTTACAATCAATTCATATACAACTGTACAAACAAAATAAATGGTAAATGGTGCTACTATTCCCTATTAGTCAAGCAAGCAAGCATGTGTTGGTCAATATTGTTTTTCTTAATGTTGACACTTTCTCAATGTTGACACCCATATTAAAAAGGAAGCCACACCCAAAAGCACACCCTGCTTTATCGTCTATTTCAGTCTAGATCAGACCAGACTTTACTAAATGAACAACATGCTCTGTTGAGGAAGAAACTCCTTACTGAGGTGATAAATCGAGTGAGAATTGGGATAATATTCTCTAAAACTTACACAAAATCAGTCTTCTTTTTGAAACCAGCCAATTCAATGTCCCCTGTTGGCCATTAGAAAAAATGCAGGTTTAAGGCACTTTGATTTGTGTAACTTTCAGACCCAAAAGCTCATCCATTATCACCTCCGCCAACGAGAGTTGGAAAATTGGCCCCGCGGAGGAGACCAGGTGATTATATTAGATCTCAGAGAGGGGGAGCGTGTGAAATGTCATCGTCATGCCAAGCCAATCAGAGGCGGAGTGGGGCAGGTCATCATCATCACTATAATGGGTTTAGTAAATTTGCTTGGCAGAGGTTTGCACTTTCAGAGTGCTCTCCACTTTATACGGTGAATAGCTCAAAGAAATGATGTTCAATAGCAGCAGAAAGAGTGTTTCAGCATCACCTGGTTTATTTTACTCTGAGTCTGGCCTCTCAGGCTAAATAGGCTGCCATGTGGTACTGGTGGTTTCCAGGTAGCAGATACAGCCCGAAAGGAATATCTACAGATGCCACTCTCTATCCTAATAACTCTCATTTCATCATAAAGTTGTTTTCTTGAATCATTGTGTTTTTTATTTTTATTTTATTTTATCTTCATTGTAAATTAAGGCTTCTTCATAAAAATAAAAAAAATGCCCTTGACTACACTGTTTGTGTCATCTGTTAAACTGAGACACTCAAAATGAATACATCCACTTTCAATTATGTTCATTAAACATTAATCTTCACAGCTTGAACTCTTACTACCATCCCATGCTTTGTATTATTGTTATTATTGTTATTGTTATTATTATTTTATTATTATTAATATTAATATTAGCTAGCAACAAAGCTCTAGGAATAGCACCATTGGACCATTACTAACATGTTATAAGATAGCTGAAATGATCAACATTATACCTGCTAAACATCAGAATGTTAACATTATCCTGTTATAAAATTATTGAGGATAAAATAGCTTGAAACAAGGTAAATCTTCTATCCTAACCAGAATGACATAGAGTGCATACTGTACCTGCACTAAGGTGAAACAATCCTACACACGTCTGTTTAGATTGACTCGCTGATGCTACATGAAAAGTTATAAAACAAGAATCATCATAACTGGTTCTGTAGTTTTGCATAATTAGGGAAAACATGCTTTGGTAGTCTGATCTGCACAAAAATGTAATGAGTTCTTTCCTCATTGTCCCAGGTTTCATAGATCGCTGAGGAGTTGTTGTTTTTTCGTGTCAATCAAAAACATCTGGAATAATAGGTAAAACTGCTTAATAAGAAAAATGTCTTGTAAGACAAAAAACAAGCCAATATTTTCTTTGATTAAGATATTTCATCTTACTTACTTACATTTTATTTGCAGTGTTGTTTTGCACCTACTGTGTATAATGTTTGTAGCTGCCTTCTTCCACTCCTGCTTTTGCTAATTTTTTATATTTGGGTCATTTAAAAATCGGCATTTATAGCCAAAACAACAGAATCTCAACTGCCTTATAGTGATTCATGCAACTATGGTGGATTAGCCTGGAATTCCAAGATAGTAGCATCTTGACATAAACAAAAACAAAACATAGAAAACATGTTAATGCATTTTTTGACATAAACATCATTTTTAAAAAGTCATTTTTTAAATTAAAAAAGTCATTTTTGTTAATGTATGCATAAAATCGCACACTTAAACACATGATTGCATGACCTTGCTACATAAAAAGGACACAAACCTGACTCTCATGACGCCTTCGCTGCTTGTACATGTTCCTCTGGCTTAACAGGCTCTAGTCAGCCGCAGTTGGTGGATCCATAAATCAGTGTTTGTGTATTTGGATATGTGACATTTTGATGCTCTTTAGGAGGCTGTGGGTGAGCTGAGAGGAGCAGGGAAACACAGCCTGAGAGGAGCGGAGGAGCTCTGAGAGGCATTTATCCAGATGTCAACTACGAGATACATCTTGTCAGCATAACTCCTTGGCCAGCTCCCACACAAACACACACACACACACACACACACACACACACACACACACACACACACACACACACACACACACACACACACACACACACACACACACACACACACACACACACACACACACACACACACACACACAAACACACACACACACACACACACACACACACACACACACACACATACGTCGACGTTATAGAAACACTTCACACAAGCGATCGATGCTGTCAGTGTTCAGGGGATCATCAATAAGAGGTGGCCCCTCTGTGGTCAGATCAGATTTGAGATGTCAGGTGTTTGATTAGCCAGGCTGCACTCCTGAGCCCAGATCCGGTGCTGTCAGAGCAAAGGCTCTCTGTTAATGAGGTTAACTGATCTGCTCTTTAGGATCCCCGTGATAGGTCAACCTCAACTTGGGCCCCATGCAGGTGGTCTCTGTCAGTCATGACACACACATTAATGCACATGCACAAGTATAGAACATTTCAGATGAATAAAAAATGTCAATGGGATTAAGTATTTGGTGGGAGGATATGGCCTGAGGTAGAAGCAGTTACTTATTTTTCAGTATATTCCTTGACTCACTTACACTCAGTCCAGAGATCAGGGATCATCTGGATCCCTTCATGCACAAAGTGGTCCACGGCAGCAAATCATCATCATCACTGTCTGAACAGTGACCACTGAGCTTCTTCTTCATCGTGGGGAAAAGGTAGTAGTCTGAGGGGCCCAAATCAGGTGAGTAGGGCAGGTGTTGAGTTCAAATCCACATTTCTGGATTGCAGCCATCGCCACTGAGGATTAGGCCCCTGTAACAGTGAAAAACCTTTCCTGGTAGTGGCCCAGCAGCACTACCTTAGAAAGCAGAGGCCTTTAGCTTGCCTGCACACTAATCAATTTGGCTTTCTTGAGAGTCACAGAAGTGGTGGACTCAAGTCTCATCCATCATAACTAATTCCTGGAACAGTTTCTTTTCCTAGACATGTTGTGCTGCATCGCTTCTCGTCATACCCAGGGAGTTTCAGGACCAAGTGAGCTGACACTCTGATCATTTGGAGTTCATTGTGGAAAACTGTGTGAAAATTATTCCTGGGAGATACCCAGTTCTCTGGAGACCATTGTGTTGTTCACCGATCTGCCATGAATCTCTGTCAACCGTCTCCTGTGTGGAGGCCATGCACTGTCTGGAAAACTAGTAAGTATGAAGACACAGAAGACTATGAGTAAAATGTGAAAAGGGGCTCATCTACTAATGTCAATATTCCGATCATTCACCTCAACTGCTACTTGTCTTTTGAAATTGTGCACAAACACACATGCATTTGACCAACTATCTCTAATTGCATCTGGTTAATAAAAAGGAACACCACTTGCATATGAATTTAAGGGCTGATCCCTCACAGTCCAACTGGCCAAATTCAATCAAACCAAATGTGTGTGAGATGAATCTCTTTACAGACCATAGTGAAGAGTTCCTGGGAGGGGAGAACGACCCTTTGTAACACAGTGTGAGGTTAGGTAGGGTGGGGATATGTCTGCTGGATGGAGAGAGGAATAATTTAACAATAAAAAACAACAACAGGGTGACAGTGTCCTCCCTCCCTGCTGTGCATGGACCTCTCTGAGTTTCCAAGTGTTTTCCACAAAGCCCTGACCCGCTCTGCATGTAGGGATCTAGAAATAGAACAGAATGATTGGACACTGAGTAGAAGCAAGGCAGCTTAAAGGTCAGGACGCGACAATATAAAGCACCCGAAATATGAATATACAACACTCCATGCATACGTCCAAGGACAGGTGAAGGTGAACGATGTTCTCAGGAGACAATCACATCCTTATCACGATGATTTTCTTTGTTTTATGATGTGACTTCATGAGACAATGATCCGTAATCTGCAGCTGCTGTCATATGCAGCATATTACATTTAGGTTATTGTTGTACAGTGTAGTCTGTGTAACCATTTTATTTGAGTCAAACTATTCCTGTATTACAGTGAAATATATTAAATATATTAGTGAAATGTATTACAGTAATGTTTGCCGCTGGCTGCATTATGACATAAGTAAATACAAGAATAGTCCATGTGGATCAGTATTCAGCAGATCATCCACATATTAATCTGAGGTACCAAAGGAAAGAGGACCATACTCTCTCTCTCTGAAAAGTTCATGGAAGACATTTTGTGTGTGGTTGTTAACACTGTCGCCTCCCAGAAGAAGGTTCTGGGTTCAAATGTAGACCTGGCACCTTCTTGTATGGAGTTTGCCGGTTCTCCGTTTTTTCTCCTACAGTTGAAAAACATGCAGTATAGTTGAACTGGTGTCTCTAAATGTATCCATGGGGTGAATGTGAATAGTTGTTTGTTTCTCTCTTTATGTCAGCCCTGTGATGGACTGGTGACCTGTCCAATGTCAGCTGGGATAGGCTCCAGCCCCCTTGGAACCCTGTAAAGCATAACTAGTTAAAAAACTGTAAAAAAAAACAAAAAACAAAACGGAATGGATTGGCAGCAGAGTTTCCAGACAGATACCGTCAAATTACGATAAATAACCATACCACCAAATTACATATACTAACTTGTAAAAATACAGGACAGCTTTTAGTCCAAATTAATTAAACTACAGTATATTATTGTTGATAAATGTCCATGAAACAGTGGGATAACCGACATGTCAAAAACATCATTCTGTTCATTTAGGGCTTTCACAGCAAAGCAACCATTCATTTAGACTAACATTCATTCCTATACACAAGTAGGACATCACAATCTAACCACTACGATACGGGTCTGTTAAAACACAATGTGTGTGAAGATCTTCTGACCTCTTCTCAATGTGAATAATCTTTCAAAAAGACTACATGACAGAATGTTTGATGCAATGTAAAAGTGGCAGACTGACGTTCACGTTCGTGTTTCGGAGGGAGGCCTAAAAAGTTGATTTTTTTTTGGAATTTGGGAATTTGGAAAGTTGGAATTTTTTCATCTGGATGCTTTATGACTGCAGCCACTCTTGTGTGTTTGTCCAACTTAAGCAGTGATTCCTGGAGTATTTGAGCATCAAACCCATGGTTAATATGATCAAACCTGTTCTTTTCCTACTGAGCAGCCAACATGTCCTCCATGAAAGAGGCCAACTCTAACTTCAGCTGCTTAGCTTCTGTCTTCTTTTGAATCACAGTGCGGACCTGATTATGTAAAACCACGCCCTGCGAGTTTCATCCTGCACCGCACAAACTGATGAAAAGTTTTTTGAGATGAACCTCGCTGAATGTATAAATGTCTTTGTTAAATCTATACAACGCCCTGTTAGCTGGAGTCTGAGAGAAATCCAATGAAACCACACAGCTGATGAAAAGAATTCCAAATGAAAGGCATACACAAAGGACAATTTTAGTCTTTAGAACAACCAGAGCCATGAAACTATTACATGCAACTGGAACGGCCCATCTTTGATCTTGTAACAGTAATATCTTTGTTTGGAACCAATTCCATTTCCTTTAAAAGGCTGACCCTGGTGCTCCATAGCTGGGAGCTCTGTCGTAATGATGTAGCCTTGTGTGGAGGAACTTGATGGAAGTAAAGAGCTGGACAGCCCATTAATGCTGACCGCTGAACCACAGAGACCTTTAATATGCTGTTGCCAACTATCTGCACAGCTTTGTCCTGCTAGCACTTTCTCAGTGAAGATATCAGTCTGATTTGTAAAGCAGATCAATGTGCAATTATATAGCTGAATTAAGTGGCAATCCATCATATGATTGTACATGTAGGCAGGTCTCTGACTGCTGTAATTCCTGCTTTGTTTCCGTTTTATTTGCCTTCCATAATCAGTTCTGTTGGTGTCGATAAAGTTTGAGTTTCTGTAGGTGTCGGTCTTCTCTTGTGTCTGCTCATGGTCTTTATTAACTTCTTTTCATGCTTATTCCAAACTGACTGGACACACTCAATGGACTGTGTTCTTTCCAGGTAAGTATTGTTGCTTGTGCTGCAGTTGTACATTTAACAAGAGAGGGTTTAAATGGTGTGAGTTTGCGCTGAGGGATGTTTGAACACTATGTACAGTCCATCTCTGCTCTGTAGGGGGTCCATCCCCTCGATCATGAGCAAACATATGGAGCAAACATGTTGTTCAGCCAGAGAAACATTACCACCAAGAAGCAAAGGGAGAACAAAATGCTCATGAAATGCCTGTTGTCTCATATCACTGACAAATATCTAATAATGATTCAATGAAATCATTATTAGTGATTTAGTCAAAACATCTTAGATTAATGCTGCAAACATAGCAAAGATATTTAAGTCATGGCCATTATTCTCATAAAAAGAAGTCAGAGGTTTTTGATTCATTTTTAATTGTCATATGATTCAGCCAGAAACATTTAAAGGTTAACCAACCCGCAGTCTTAATGTTAGCTTCCTGGCTAGCTGTTAAAAGCTGAGAGGAAAAGTCAAAGATCACTAATTAGAAATGAAAACTTTCTTTTTCTACCTCTGTCTGAAGTCAGTGACTCACAGGCTCAAAGGTCACCTGTTCATTCAAATAGTGAAGCTGCATCCAGTCTTTGTTCAACATGCACTTTTCAGCCAAATTGCTCTGAACGCTGTGTAACGCATACGCAGATATTTATTTATTTATTCTGCATCTGTTAATCCTCTACAGATTGTTTCCTCTGGACGGGAACTAGAGGCAACTGAACACACAAAGTGGTGGTGTGGGGAAAAATGTTGAGGAAGCCAAGTTGGACTGGGGGTTGGGGGTTGGGTCGTCACCAAAATCTAAAGTAACCAGGTAAGCTGCTAGAGACCCGGTATCATGCGTTAGTGCAGGACTTGAACCCATAAACACCTGTTACATAACGGACTTCAGACACAGATAGGCCGACTCTCTCTCTCTCTCACTCTCTCTCACACACTCTCCTCCAAAACATCTTCTTCATTTATGCATTGTCTTAGTAATTTATACAACTCCCCAACCCAAATACACTGTAGGCTACAGAATCAATAATAAATGAGTGTCTGTGGTGTTTATTTTCTGTGTGGAACAACCACACTATAACAACTAGGCTACTTCAGTGGACCAACACATGCAGCTGAATCCTCACAAGGAACAAGCATTATAACTGCATCAAACACACACATGTTCAGTCAGCAGTACAGCCACAGAGAGAGAAGGGGTTTGTATTAATTAATTATCCTATTGTCTTCTGTCTTTCATGCAAAGTGGTCAAAAAGACGACAGGGCCAGAAATATAGCCACAGAAGTTTAGCGCTACCAGCTAGCCACTTTGTGTTCACACAGTTTTCCTCATTAAAACTCCTAATTACATTTTTCCTCCCAGTTTGAAAGTTGAGTCTTTGCATTGGCCTCCTGTCAAATTAATAATTTTATTCATAAAAAAGTCATAACACATAAGTTTCATGTGGTAAAGTATAACTCAATCTGTTTTTATTGCCCTTCGTCACATTGTGCTTTTATGGATAGACTAACATTTCCTTACTTTCTCCCTCACTTGGGCAAATTCAGTGTTTCAGGAATTGGTCTGGTTGGTAAATTAAGACATCTCCATGGTCTGGGAAGAAATGTCATGGTCTCCAGAGAATACACCCTTTTCTTCTGGTTTTCCTGTAGCAACAGCCACAGGATAAAACATCCAACTCAGTATAAGAGACGGGCCATAATCTCATGAAGTGAGCATAGCACTGAAAAGATGCAGCTCGTTGGTAAGTTCGTTGGCCTGTTTCGTTGTGTGAGGTGTAATGAGCTTTGTGACCTCTTGGGTGTGCTATTGGCATTTCAGACTCTGATTTCTGTTTCCTCTACTGTGGCATCAGAGACACTGCTGGACTGGGATGGAACTTGTCATGTATTTTCTATGACATCTCTCTTTTGCATATGTTGACGTCTTTACATTCGTGGCTCAGCTTCTGTTTGCCCATACGAGGATATAAGGGGACACCACTGTGTTCTGAGATACAGTAAAATGTGTCATCTGTGCAGCCCATTAGGAAGCCTTTAATTTCTTTCTGCAGAGCTCAGTCTGATCCACAGAGCTCTGAGGAGCTGTAAAATGTTGATTTATTACCGTCCTCAACAACTCTGCACATAGAGCCTGGAGAGGAACTAATGATGTACTACTGCAGCTATTTAAACCACTGTTTGAACAGTGGTTTAAATATGGAAGAGAAAGGAAGAAATTAGCATCAGTTTTGCCGCTGTGTGTCCAGCCTCCCAGCCGTGTTCCAGACACTGACTTGCAGATTCTCCAGAGAGAAACGGTACATGCAAAAAGGAGTTCATTTAGAGGCAACATTCAAATAAAACAATTACTTCATGTGCATAACATACGAAATGAGGTTTGAACAAGCACTTCCAGGCTCCGTCGTTCACAAGAAGGTTGGGGGTGAGGTTCAGTACTGAAAACATATGATTGTATGTATGGGCTCAGAAACATGCTGCCGGGACACACTGTGTGTTTTGGAAATTATTGGATAGTTGACTAGTTTTACATGCTTGACTTTCAAACTTCACTTTAAACTTAACTCCAACAGGGGTTTGAGCTGTTACACAATGTTGCAGCAAATTAATTCCTGTTTGACCATTTCTTTTTCACACATAGCTATGCTGTTAACTTCAGTACTTGTCTATCAAATAGCACACACAGGTTTGTGCAGGAGTCATGCACAGGATGAGGTTTAATTATCTGCTCCAGCTACCATAAATATGCTCTGAACAAGCACCTGAAAACGAACTTGATGCATTTTATTAGCACAATTGTCAAGACTGAGGACTGAGACCAGATCAGGCACCACAGATCAGGCACCACAGATCAGGCACCACAGATCAGGCACCACAGATCAGGCACCACAGATCAGGCACCACAGATCAGGCACCACACAGCTCTGGGTCCTGATCCTGCTGCTCTCTTTTTCCCTCTCACCCTCATAAACAGTAGAGGGAAGATGAAGGCTAAATAAACACACATTTGTTCCATAAATTTGATTTTCCCTTTGTTCCACTGCAGATGTTTCCAACATTTCCATGTCAAAACGGATCTTTCTCACAAAGGTTTCTTTTCTTTGGGTATTGGGCATATATTTTGCCTTGTGCTTATTCGTTTATCATTGCTGACACCTCAGTGTAATGAGGTGTGAAGAGAAATTCTCACTGGAGTTGACAGCCTGATGTCCCATAAAGTCAAACATAAGATTGGAAAATATAAAATACTACCCCTTAAATTAAAATGTTCTTTCTTTGGTTATTTGAAAAGTTTTTGAGCTTCAACAACCCTGTAAATGCTGACCCATGCAAAAAAAATTACAATGGTTTCAAATACCAAAACTAATAGATTAAATTCATGTAGATGTTAATTTAGATTAAACACAGATTAAAGCCCTGTTATGTCATTGACTGGGAGTTATAATAAATGTTCAGCTGCTAATTTATTCATGTAAACATTAGGAGTCAACCAGGATCACTTGTTGACATGGTGTAAGAAACAACAGTTGTCACAAGATTACACTTTTACAAATCTCATGAGACTCACCTCATTTGAGGCAACAGCCTCTTTCACAACAGTTTACAGCACAGCTGTCCACAGACTGGCTGAAATGCAAATTTTACATGATTCAACAAAGGGTTCAAAAAGATCAGCAGGGATCAAAAAAGAGGGCACAAAATACTATATTAGACAAGATTTGTATGCCAAAATTAGTGCATCTGTATACTGTACATTAAAGGAGGGTTGAACCTGCTAACATGACCTCTTTTATTTGCTTGTTGACGATTTTGCCTTTCTGCTTGTTTTTATGTCGTTTGCTGAAAAATAAGGAACACAAACACATAAAAAAAACATAACAAAAATCTACATAACAATAGTTTATTTGACACTATTAACAATCAGATACTATTATAAAGACTTGAACATTTATTTGGAATTAAAGGAACTGCATTAAGCTGGTTTAAGTCCTATTTATCTGATTGATCTCCGTTTGTACATGCAAAGCAAAGTTAATCATGGAGTTCCTCAGGGTTCTGTGCTTGGTCCAATAATTTTCACCCTATACATGCTCCCTTGAAGTAACATTATCAGAAAACACTCAATAAGTTCAAATGGAGTCAGAATCTTGAGTCAGGATCAGCTCGAGGTTTGCTCCTGTTATAACACACTTTTTTCTCGACGCTGTCACCGAGTGCTGCTCATGGGGGAATTGTTGGCTCTCTGTAGAATAAAGAGTTAAAAAAGTGCCTTGAGATAATTTTTGTTATGATTTGGTGCAATACAAATAAAATTGACTTGACTACTGAAGAGTCATTTAACTTGGGAATGAATGCTAATTGGACACTTTGCCATGGATAGTAAAAAGGCTGGTTTTAGCAGGCATTAGTTGTCTTCTTGTCCAGTATAAAGGAGTTAAGATTGTCTGGCATGGAATAAGTGGAAATGTACAGGTATTTACAATAACTGGAGGAGCAGCTGCTTGGGTGGACCTGGGGAGTCGGCTAACTAAAACTGATGGGAACACCCAAAGGGATGCTGCTGGTGGATGAGAATGGAAGGATCTGGAATGACAGATGACTTAATGAGAAGATGGCGAAACAGAATAGGACAAAACACTGAAAGGAAACACACAAAAGGAGCTGCTGAATTACATTCTGCTTTTCTTTACATTTTACTGAACATGGCAAATGCTTTTGAAATCAGACTTGTAAATAAAAACATACAGTACACACATGGAATGTAACTGACTACTCCGGTTTCTACACCTTATGGCGTCTCTTTTAACAAGTCTCTCTTTTGACAGCTAGTCCAGTTATGATGCTGCAGATGAACCTGTTCTCTATTGTAATGACACATTCTTTGCTCTGGGTTTCTACCCACAAATAAACCTTCGTTAACATTCCAGACATTGACCAGAGGTGATAACTGCCCCGCCTGCCATTGAAATTCCCCTCAGCCCACATTTGCTGGGAGATTTATCCCCTTGTTCGTGCTGTATTTACAGAGGCAGCAGGCTATCTGACAGTAAAGCACTGTGAGCAATCAAGACCATAGTTAACTTTGTCCAACAACCCGTACGAAATCTAGATACAGGGCCACGGGGAAAACCTGAGTTTGATTGCTTTTTCAAATGCTTCAAAAGATTTTTCTAACCAATTTTCCTATTGCTACATATTCACTAAATTGAAAAATCCAGGGGAGTATAACCTTATAGAAAATACATTTTTATTGACCTTTCTCAACAATAAAAAAAACACACACAAAGAGAATTGTCGTATTTTTATGTTACATAAATGCCTGAAACAACAACAACAACAACAACAACAACAAAAAAACACAAGCGTTTCCCTTTTGTTTCATGTCTTTGTTTCACTCTTTCTCTTTTAAAAACTCTATTAAAAGCTCCTGCACAGTCGAGTCAATTTGGTGTGATAAAAATATTACTGATTGAAGTGCCTTGGCACTTTCAGGACTCAATAATTCCAATACCACAAGAGAGAGATCAACAATGAAGGACAAATCTGAGAGGAAATGCTAACATTATCAGCTGCAAAGTAAAGGATGATGGGTTGTGGGATTTGACCCTGCAGCTGTACAGCATGATGTCATATTTATTTCTCAACAGTTCCGGGAAACAACATACAGCCTGGAGCAACTAACAGCTTAGTCGCCTCCCTTACTGATTAAATAAAGCCTGTATCTAAAGTGGACCTCCTGCTAGAAGTCTGAGGCACTGAGGAAACCGTCTATCTGCTCTTGATTAGCTCGTACATGTGTTTATGTTCTTTCATTCACTGTCTGTTATACAGAGTGATGACTGAAAGGTTCGGGTGTGTATTTATTATATGTTACTGAGAAACCTGTGTCATGTTGTCCTCGCTCTGATCAATCCAAACACAAGCAGCCCAACCTGACTGTGACAAAGTGGGTGACATTAGTAGGTTACATGGTAACCGCTGTTCTCTGACCAGAGAGACCGTCTCTCTCGTCCCCAGCTGACGGACGACGTGGATAATTCCACAGATGTAGTCTACACAAAGTACCGATGTGCGTCATTACACCGGTTTTCTTAGATCAACATCTGACAATGAGGCACCTTGAGGTGGAGAGCTAGGAGGCCACATATTAGCCGGCGGTCAGGGCTTCTTCCATTTGGCCCAAGGTGAGAGAGAGAAGTTGAAGAATAACCAGGTAAGGGAAAGAACTGAAACAGTGAGATGAAGGCTGACCTCCTGTGTAAACTTCCTCATATGGTTGTTATTGTGCCAAAAACTGCAGGTTACTTTGTAACCGTGGCTCTCAGCCTCAGCTGTACTCAATAAAGAGTAAAGGGAGAGAGAAGGAAGACATACAGTGAAGTCCACCCTTTCTGTCTTCATTGTCTTGTTCCTTTTTGTTACTGTTTTCACGACTTTGTGTTACACAGGGAAATGCACTTGGATGCTTACTTATTCTCTTGACTTATTCTCTGGCCCTCAGCATACCATGCTGCCGGTGCTTGTTGTTGTAGAGCATGAGTATTTAAAAAAGGTCACATGAGTTCTGATTTAATCCTTCTCATTCACGTTGCATGGCCACATATTGGATTTGTATCTGATCTAGGACCACCTATGAAAAGTGACCCAAATCTGATTTCAAAAGATCAAATTTTCATCTTCAAACAGGCCTGAAAAAAATCATATTTGTGCCACATTAAGGCAAAAAATCAGACCTGATTCAGCCTGGTAAAATGAACGTAGCCTTTGTGTTTAGTGGAGCTTTGGTGGAGGTATGCGCTCCCCAAGTGCCCCTCTAGTTTTCTACATTTGGAAAGGACTCTTGAATTACATTCTTTTTAATTAATTAATTGGGTCCAACTGCTATTATTGCTATTATAATATTGGTATATTACCAAACTGAACCTGCACAGTACTGCAAACGCTCTGATGAAGGCTTTGTGCTGAAACACGTAAGCGTTTGTTCATTGTGATGTGGGCCTAATAAATAAGTGAAATGTGAGTATTTTGAGATGTGCTACCTTCTCAATTGTTTGGAATAATTACATTCTTTGTTCATACTTTCTACTGTTCAGACCCACCATGCAGGTCTATTGTTCGGTAGACCAGCATTACCTGATTTAAAAGTACCTGGCGTTGGTGATGTCATTGCTGACATCACTGGGCTAAACCAAATGGAGGGTTTTCTCTTTAGTGAATGTGCAATTTGGTTTTTTGATTCATGCTAAAGTAATGTGTTAAGACTGTTTACCTTTTTAGAACCATTTAGTAATGCAATTAGTCCAACAATATAATATGATTTCCTACTATTGATGATGCTGTGATATGTTAGTGATTGTAGAACCTCTGGCTGAAGCAGAATTTAATACAGTATACAATCAGTTGGGTTTTTGCTTCTCTACAGGAGAATTTTATGTTCATTTTCTTGTATTTGTGGCTGAGTTACTGTACATGTGTAATGGAGACAGTGTTCCTAATATTCTCCTTTGGGAAGCCAAGAAGTCTGCTGAGTCTGCCTACCTACCACCTTCCATGACAATACGGCCCGACTATAACACTGACCAATAACAGTTCTTGTTCCCTCCACCTGGTATCTCTATAGCAACCGTAGCACCACAATAACTCGCCTTAAGACCCTGCTTGATTCCCATTTTATGTTTCAATGCAGAAATATAATTCTAGTATTGACTTCTGTGCAGACTATATTCCCTGTCATGCATATGGCTTACAGATGAATTAACTTGATTTATCTAGGTTATAATGCATGAAAGAATTCTCCACATTTTGCACCTCTTTGTGCAGAGAAACATAACTCGAGGTGAAAACATCCCAGAGCTCTTTTTGTAGTGGGCACACAAAATGAAATTGATATTGATCTTCTCATATGACTCACGTTTTGGCTACTGGGCATATTTCCAGATGTTGTGACTTTTCTCTTCAAAGTCTCAAATAGTCGATTGACTGTTGGTCCAAAGTCAAGCAGAGAAAAAATTAGGAGATATTTTTTTGGCTGGACTGCAGGACCATAAAAACATGGTTCCTCATTGGTCTTTAGTCTTTCAAAATGAACCAGAGTCAGCTGATGTCTATGACATCATCAGGCAGGGCGTGTTAAAGCTGGTCCATAGAGAGCACAGCTGGGAGCCCTCTGGATCTCTGGGTTTCTCATGGCAGAATGTTGGCTTTCTGTAAATTAAAGAGTAGAATTTAGACCTGCTGCATGAGAAAAGTGCACTGAGATCATTTCTGTTGTAAGTTGGCACTAATAAAAATGACTTAACTATTCTAAATAATTCATAAGCTTTACCATTTAACATTAGTGATGACATATTATATGTCAAATCAAACATCTGCTTACAACAGTCCAGCATAGATCAGAGTAGAGAAACCAGCATAGAGCACATTTAAAGCACCCCACATGTGAAACAGTGAAAACTCTTGACTCATGTCATGAGTCATGACTGCTGGAGTTGATTTCGGCCACCCTGGACATTGTTTTTGATTTTACCAGGTGCTGCAACACAAAGCAGCTCTCTGCTCTGCTCCGCAGACAATATACAGCTAGTCTATTTTTAACAGAACCTGCATCAAGCTGCACAGGGCAAATCGAGCAAAATCATGTTTATGTATGACTAATCTGCAACAGCTAATACGTTTATAAGGGAATGTAATCGCTGCCTGGATTATGATTAGGGACAATGTATATTTGACTGAATGAAACACATTTACCATGTGCACTGGAGTCACAGGGAGGTTGTCTGGGAGGACGGTGGGTATGAACAGTGCATGGGAGACACTATAAGCCAAGAGGTTAACATTATGGAACAATTGTTTGTTCAGTTAAATGTTTAGAAAAACAATTTAATATGATTTTGGTGAATATTTCTCTGATCTGACTTGTAATTGACAACATTTGCTCTTAGTAGAAAATGTGTCTGGTCAGGATTACTGTGCATTTTCCTTATGATTGCTGTTTCAAATCATTTCTATATTGTAAGTGCAGCTCCTTTAAACCCCTTTAGGTTCATGTTAAGCTGAGCCAGTCAGAAGCCAAAGGTCACAGCAGTGTCTATTTTCTGTTTTAAACTTTGCACCAACAAAACACAAACACAGCCAGAACCTCCTGTTACTCTAGAACATATACTTTTATTTGGGAAGGTATATTTGGCTTAACAGTATTCACCAATAACAAACGCTACAGAATAATATTGAATAAATAACACAACAAGCTGATAAATATTGAGTGAATTTCAGTAAAAATACATAAAATCAACAGAGAGTACAGCAGTAAAGACAGCCTGATCTGACCCTGACACTCCTGCTCCACCTTCAACAGGTTTCCTGATAAACACCACAGTTAGGAGCTGAACAGGACAGTAACCCTTCACATCCAGCACAGGACATGCCCCAGCTGGTGCCTCTGACCTAATCACCACCTGTTTGTGAATTCAATTTTGATGATAATGTTTGAGTGACAGAAAACATCCAGAAAAGAAGAAGAAGCCTGATGATGATTACAGTAGAGGCTCAGGCTGGGACTAACTCCTAACACATTGCTATGCTCAGACAGGCCTCCAGCCCCAGACTGATGCACTTGTAAACAGAGGCAGGGATGATGGAGTGGTGATGTTGTTGCAGGGCGGCTCCCTTCTACTGGAAACCAGCTGCTCAGGTCAGGGATCAGACTGGGTTGGAGCCCTGTGGCGTCACTGTAATGACAGTGGCTACCTGTAAAACACAAGCAGAGCAGACAACAGGCATCAGTCACCCAGCAGAAACCACTGCCTCGTGCCTAATGGCATATCGGCCTATCTCCTACAGGAGCCCTCCATTTGTGAATTACTAATTGGTGAGAAACCAATATGTTCCTTTTATTCTAAAAGTGTCACAGGTTGTGGGAAGTAATTTATGACAGCTGCGTTTTAATTAAGTCCAGGCCAGAGTTCACAGTGCTAGAGATGGAAGTGGTTCATTAATCACCAACGAAGAGGCCAGACTGGTACATGGAAGGCCAAGGCACATCACTTTTATCTGAATTAAAGTTAATATTTGAAACACAACCTGTGAGAAAAGAGGAGTCTGAGGATAATGTTGCCGTTTAAGATTCGGATCTAAATATGAATGTAGGGTAAATTCAGAGGCGTCCCTGAACTGATTCATA